>BHFT01052670.1:0-101510 GCA_004320025.1 Laticauda laticaudata | reverse complement strand
AATGTCTGGAATACTCTACCTGAGTCTGTGGTTTCTTCCCCAAACCCCAAAAACTTTAACCTTAGACTGTGTACTGCTGACCTCACCCCTTTCCTAAGAGGTCTGTAGGGGCATGCATAAGTGCACCACGTGCCTACTGTCCGTGTCCTATTGTTTCTTTTATTTTTCTTATATATATCTTTTTCATATTTTCATAAGTATGTATATATTTATAACTATTATCTTGTAAGCAATTGACAAATCAAAATAAATAAAAAAATAAATCATTTGACCTCAGCTTCATATTTTAATTGATATTCATGTAAAAGGAAAGATCTCTCAAATGATCGATTTGAGTCTAGGAAGCACTTATTGCCAAGTCAGAGTGAACAAGTTAGTCTTCGTCTGCCCAACTTATAGAATGAGAAACCTACGTAAATATTTCATTATTGCTACAAATATACAAGGAATTGCATTTCCCCCTTGTTAAATGCCATGTTATTTCTCGACATATTCTTGTGCTGGGTACTTTTCATTTATCAGCCACCCTAATCCTTTTGCAAATAGCATTAAGCCAAAGAAAAAGTTTTTGTACATTTGTTTATAGAAATATTTGTGGGCATAAAGCTGTCAATTTGGTTGTTAATTTATAGCTATTAGAATAACATACTCTGAAGTTCATAACTACGAAATGTTCCCCTCCTTAGAGAACAGCAGAGAGACTGCATTCATTTTGGTCAGCAACTCTTATTTTCCATAGCTCTCTTTTTCAGTAACATACAATCTAGGCTGCTTTTTATACTTCCTTGTATAACACACAGAGAGATGTGTGTTCACAATAGTATTTACTTTAGGGAGGAGGGAGAAATAAGTGTTCTTAATTGCATTCCCAGGTCAGTATCAGTGCTCTTTTCCTGAGGGAAAATATCATTAATGCTCACATTACAAACACTAATAAAGTCTTCTCTCATATAGGAAAAAAAGTGAGTGTTTTTCCTGAAAGTTGAGCATAGGACATATGGTTTGTATTTTTTTCTGAGCTCACCTGAAGGGTTGGAATCGTTTTACTTATCTGACACCTGTCTATTCAGAGTGAAGTCAACAAAGTCTTTTTAAGGATTGGAATAAAAGTAGAATGCTAGTGAAGGCACTCAATGGGATTCAATTGACCTAATTGAAAACTGAGGTCTCACCCTCAAACTACCTTTTCAATGCTTCCTCTTGGTCAACAATTTTGGCCACTGATATTAGCACACACACACCCTGCTCAGAAGCCCTAGGGTGCTATTGTCAATTGATTATTACATAGATTTATATACTGTAGTTGTCCATCTCAACAATGATGATAGAGACACAGAGGTATGGTGCCATCTCACCATGGATTTCATGGTGGGCTTCATGGCTTCATAGGGATCCTGGTGCTATAATACTAAATGCATAAATCTTTTGACCAAAGTGGGGAAATGATTATATCTGAATGTAGGAGAAAGAGGGACAGAATCTTGAAGGTGGTGGATTCAAGCAAAGAATCAGCCTAGAATTGTGACATTCCCACAAGCAGTCAGGTCCAGCCTCTTGAATTTCATTAACTCCTATCAAGCGCCAATTTTGTGCTGACTGTTAGTTGACTAGATTCTTGAGAATAGACATGAGCAATACGTTAGGTTAATTGGTCCTAATTCTTTGTGCCTAAAATTGTGATATCCATAGATTTTAGTACTAAAATTTCCAAGTAAGTGTTGTCATGTTACAACTCCCGACATTTCTTGCCATTGACTATGATGGCTGGGGATGATATGAATTGTAGTTCACAATATTTGGAGGGCCCTACTTTCCCCCATCTCTGTTATATTCTGTGGTCAAAGGGGACTTTCAGGAAGAAACTGTGATCAAATAAAATTTATATGCATCTCACTTTGTCAAAATAACAAGCTATCTTTATTTAGGCCATCATAGGCTGTTCTTCTAAACTAAAGGTATATACAGAATTTATGTTGAATGCATTCGTTTGGCTCATGTTTCTGTATTCAAGAACAAAATGCCTGTAACTATATGGCATATAAGTGAACTATAAGAAATCCATTTCTTGTATTGGATAATGGAGTGATGGTAACCCAATAATACATCTTTAAGAGTTTACTATTACAGTTTTATGTGCTTCCAAGCTTTTTGCACTATATAAAATGAATTGTTATTTTAAAAAGCCTCCCGACTTGGATGTCTTAAAAAATGAAAAATCACCTAAAAGAATCTGTTTAAAAAAAAATGGACAAATGAACTCAGGAATTACATTCCTTAATTTGATATCACATTACTAATGGAAAATGTTATGTGGTATCCACATTGTTAAATTGTCCACATTGGGAGATTCCAAGTCAGAATCTTAAATCTTGATTTCGGATCTATGTTAATTATTAACATATTTCTAACCTACTTTGCCTGGATATAAAGGCAGTCCTCGCTTACCAACCAATTTCTAGTTTGGTCTACAAAGTAGGTGTTGGTTGAACTTATTTTTTTCAGGCACAAGTACTAATAAAAATGCCTATAGTGTAATAATTCAAATACTCCAGATAAATATAATTTACAACTACCATTAGAATTACTAGAAAGTAAAAGAATCTTAAGCTTTGTAGGTTTTTTTCTAACAAACTGGATTAATTTTCCCCCCTCCCCCTCCCTCCCTCCCTCCCTCCCCTGGCTTATGCTATATACACAGGAGAAAACAATTGCAAGGTAACTCTTCTTAACAAAATAACAAAAATTATATTACATATAACATAATATTTAATGAGACCATTTGAATGCTTTCAGATTTGTAGTCTCTTCCTCCTACATTTTCAAACTAAAAAAGTGCTTGCAGTTCAAAACAGATTTAACTCTCTTCTCCTCTGCAAATGTTCCCTCTCCAGAATAATTTTGCATATAACATTTAGTTTTTTAAAACTAATTAAAAAAAACATATTATATGAGCTTTTAAATATATTTAAAATCTGGCTAAAAATGACTAAAGCAAATTTTATGTTACCAGCAGCATAAACAGAAATGATTGGATATGAGAATTGAACATTACCAAAATTATCTAACCTGAAGAAAAAAGTTTCTTGTTTTGGGAAAAAGTAATTATCAAGCATATATCCCTGCACATTCTCCTGGTGAGTATTCACAGTGGCTTAACAGTAAGCAATGTTTGTTATTTGGAGAAATGCTGTGTAACAGATGAGAAAAAGTTGGAATAGTGGTGAGAGTGTTTTGTTCATTTAGCCAATAGTTGATTTTTAATCTTCAATGCTGGTGCCTTTAGGCAATCTCTTCCCTTGGCTTCTCTTGGCTTCCTATCTGTAGATATGCCCCATGTCATTCCTTTATCTTATTGTTACGTTGTGCTAATGAAACAATGCATGGTTAGATATTTGAAGAGTAATTTTTAAAATACGTTAGCTTTCTGACAATAATCAATGAAACTGATAATTATTGTGAGCTCTAAGCCGCAACTGAATTATAATTCAAAACAATTGGTTATGAAGTTTAAGACTAATTAGAGATGTAAAATTGTTATTCTTTGAAGAAGTTAGTTTAATAAACCCTTGGTCCTATTTTTAACTGAAAAAATATGGAAAATTGTTCATATGTCAAAAACAGGGATCAAAACCATTATCTGTTTTTTTTTTACTTCCTAGAAAACTCTGGGTCTAACTAAATGCCTTTTCTGTACCTGATAGGTTCCCAAGGAGAAATAATTCTACTTTTCCAAACTGGGTTAAAGTAATCAATGAAGGTTTCCAAGATGGCAGAATGATATTCCCAATAATCTACAATGACTAAGAATGACCTTGTAGTCCTCTTTGATACAGCTCTTCAGAAAGGTGTAACTTTCCTTAATCACATATTTTAAGAAACAGAAATTGGGTTATGGATTTCAAAATTTTTACTTCTAATATTGGAAGTTGTGCCAACAATAACACAAATCACAGGTGTTTCTCTCTGTAGACCCTCTTGAAGCATCCCTTGGCATGAAAGCAGGCCCTGCTTTCTCATCTTTTCTCTCTACCTGGAAACAGTCAATAGTGTGACAACATTGTGAATTCTCTCCCTTTGCTTTACAGGTAATCCACCATTGGAACCAGAATTTTTGTTGCTAACCAAGGAAATTGTTAAGCAAGCCACATGTGATTTTATGAACATTTTTGCCATGGTTGTTATGTGAATTACATAGTTGTTAAGTGAATCTGGCTCTCCCCACATTGACTTTGTTTGTCAGAATCCAGCTGGGAAGGTAGCAAATGGCAATCACATGATCCCTGGACACCACAGCTATCATAAATATATGCCAGTTGTCAAACTCTCAAATTTTCATATACGACCGTGGAGATGTTGCAATGGTTATAAGTGCAAAGACTGGTCATAAGTCACTTTTTTTGGTGCCATTGTAAATGGTCGGTTTTAAGTTGACGGAAACTTGTATAGATATGCATAGGTAAGATAAATTCACCAGCTGATGTCCCAAAAATGCGTTTTCAAGAGGCAACTGGACTTTCTTGTTTTCTGACTGGATGATAGGGAATGGAAGAATTTATATTCCTTGCAGACAGATGGTCATTTGTCTTCTTTTAAAGAGTCATTGAGGCCACTTGGATGTTTGTTCTATCTCCTCAGGGTCACCTGAGTAATGCAAATGGATGTGGAGCCTTCTTGGAACTACTAAAAGGACTGTGTTGTAGACTGGAGATAAATGGTGTTATATTCCTTCCCCTCTGTTGAGAGAGGCCTGTTCAATTTTGACATGGCCTCTTTGACCTGGATGACTGAGAAACTCCATAAATATTCACCAGTTGATATTATCATTTTGCACACTTTTCATTTATTGAACATTCTTGATGGAAAAAATAGAGAAACTTAAGGATATAGCTCCAGTGTTGAATTGGTCCAATAAAGAAGGAAACGTTGTACATATTCTTGATGTTTCACACAAACCTATCTGCTACTCATGATTGGAAAATAATAATCTTTTGCCAAACACGAGTAAATAGAAACTACAGAGTAACATTTTGGCAGCCAGCCATGGTCAACACGATGGGGTTGTTTATAATGGAGAATCCTTTGAGAAAAATAGTTCTTCCCAGCTTGACTGGCAGGCAGGATAGTGTTTATGTAAGACATATGCTGTTTAAGGAAGTTATTTCCACAAACTATGCGGAAACATTATTCTGTTAAAATAGTAAGGATACAATTGGGTTTCATGTTCTCCCTCTTCCAATTATAATTATTGCACACAGAGAGCTAAGGGGCACCTCATTGATATGAAGGCAATCTTCTTACCTCTGTACCTGGGTACATAATACATAATACATATACTCATGTTTATTAGGTCAGTGCAGAAACTAAGAGTCATCTGAAATCTAGGAAGCCCAGGTAGACAATTCTGGGTTGCAGGCTGTGACTAACCTGTTTTTTGTTGCATTATTGCATTTTACACTCATTGGATTCTGTTATTATTAAAAGCTATGTAGAGTTCTTACAATATTTGTGGATCTTAGGTTGAAGCCCAAGGGTTGTACGTGGCAATCTATATGGCAAATGTGTTTGTCATGACCCTGTTGGAATCTGATTCCTAGAGGGAGGCCGAGCCGCTGACAGGGAGTGGGAGTGTAGCTCCGTTGGCTGTGGAAGAAACTGGGGAAGTGCACAGTCCTGCTGGGCAGAGCAGGGGAGTGGTAGAGCAAGGCAGAGAGAATTCAAAGGAAGATCCAGACCCACCCCCTCTTCATCCTAGGGCATACAGGGAGGAATGGAGAAAGGAGCAATGTGAATTGTGTCATTTATGGGGGAGGAAAGGGCCTTGGTACCCTTGATTAGCTGCAGCTGGGAAAACACAGTGCTGAAAAAGGGAGTTTGCCCACAGCAACTTGCTGGAAACAAATCATGTATTATCTTGTTTTGTGGAGGCTTATCTGGGTTCCTGGCATCTTCCCAACTGTGTGTGTTTTGTTGGCCTTTGAAACCTGCAATTCCTTATCCTGCCCTTTCCAGTTAATTGCTGCAGCGTGGTTTGTGTTGATTTTTATTTTCAGTTTATATGTACTTTGTTTTCAGACTGAATTTCCGCCACTTAAAAGACTGTTCTTGGGAGATTTTTTTCTCCAGCTGAAGGTAACTGGACATTGGGAGCAAAGTAGGAGGTATTAAAGGGATTTTTCTTACTTAGGTGGCTGTGTTGCCTTTGTGCCATGCCCCAGGTCATCACAGTGTTTTTGTTTTTTCCTGAATTGTGTAGGAAATGACTCCTTAAAGTCATTTGTTGAAAGGCAACCCATTTAATGCATTTGTAAACACAAACTAAACACTTTGCACCAGAAACTGAAGCGATTTTAGACATCTTTAATGGCAAAAGAAACACCCTTCTATGATATTATTCTTGTTCTTCATTGGAATATTAGACGATTAAATGCAAAAACTACAGGGGAATCCATCTGTTAATTGTGCTTCAGAAGGTGCTTTGCAGAATTCAGCAGAAAAAGGTTCAGAGCAGTGGTGGGATTCAAATGTTTTTACTACCGGTTCTGTGGGCATGGCAGGGTAAGGATATTGTAAAATCTCCAGTCAGAGATGGTATTTGCCAATTCTCTGAACTACTCCAAATTTCCGCTACTGGTTCTCCAGAACTGGTCAGAACCTGCTGAATACCACCTCTGATTCAGAGGTGACCAGAACCTTGTCATCCAGAGTTGCTTTGCCAAGATGTGGGGTCATATAAATCAAATAAATAAACATTTGGGAAGTGCAGTAGGTTTATGTTAGGCTGAAGCAATACAGATCAGATTTTTGCTGTTTAGCAGACCAAAGATGAAATGCATGAACGTGAGAAAGAAAACTTCATTGTGTGTTAGTTGAATAGGCTTCAATTATAAACGTTTTGTCTGACTATGAAGGTTGATCGTTGAACACAATAGGAGCGGAGTAAACAGGGAGTAAACCTGTTTTTGCACTTTGCTATTGTCCTGCTGGTAGCTGTCTAAAAAGCTTGAAGGGCATCATGCCTCCTTGAAAACCTTGGCAGGAAGAAATCTCAATCTCATCTTTAGCCCTTAGGCTAGGATGTTAATTGCCTCAAATATGTGGAGTGTTCTGGGCTTTGCAGATGCATCTGGTTGGCTTCCTTGAGGTCAAAAGGTAGATTAGAGAGTCCTCAAGAGAGATCCTGCAGGGTCATTTATAGGATCTGAAAAAGAAATGTATTGAACTGGATGTTAAAAATCTCATCGTTGTCACATCACAGTGTGAAGGAATAATTGCATTATCTATTTTTTCCTCCTATTTCTCTGACATTTTCTCTATTAAAAGTTCCTATCTGAGTTGTAGTTTGAAATTGGGAGCTAGAGTGGGAAGGGCAGAATGTCAACGCTTGCAGTGTGCAATAACAGATGCTAATTAATATATGCATAATACAGAATTGGTTTATAATTATTGCAGCCCCCTTATGGGAACCAGTGGCATCTAATAGTTCACTTTCTGGACCAGGAGCAGGAAACCTGAATTCTGATCGCTCCTTAGGCATAAAGCCAGGGGTGGCTGAAGGCCATTCACCCCCTCAACCTTAGGAAGAAGGAGGCAGACAACTCTGAATATTGTCTCTGGAAAATTGCCTGGGCTTGTTCATGTAGTTGCCAGGAGCCAAGTCCAATGTAAAGGGAGGTGGGAATTCTCTTGTGTTTGCTTATATATTTGTCAGCCTGTGCCAGACCTTAAATCATGTTGTGTTTTGAAACCCTGGAAGGACCGAAGTGCTTATATTAAGTGCTGATAATATATTCATTCCAGATAGAATAATGTGGCTAAATACAGGGACCGATTTCTATCTGATGTTGAAGTCCTGAAAGCTCTTGGCATTTTCCCCCCCTTGTTTCTTCTTCTGCCCAGTTGACTCTTTCTTCTTCTTCTGGAGAACAATAGTGCCTTGTTACTCTTTTTTTGCTGTGTTTCATTCAAACACAACAGTTTCTTATGTAAGGGAAAGAGGAAATTAGAAAGGGTGTTGAAATAGGTTCCCTTCTGTTAAAATATTTAGTTGCCCTGGCCACATGTTGAATAACACATATTGGCCACATATTGAATAACATAAGTACTCTTATGTGTTTAGCTTCTTGAGAATTGCTCCTTCCTTCCTTCCTTCCTTCCTTCCTTCCTTCCTTCCTTCCTTCCTTCCTTCCTTCCTTCCTGCCTGCCTGCCTGCCTGCCTGCCTGCCTGCCTGCCTGCCTGCCTGCAATTGCACGTGAATCCATGTGGTGAATGTAATTCTCATCTTGTCTGCTTTCATGTTCCAGTAATGGCACCCTGGCTTGAAATGCTCTTTTATTGGCAGCAGGCCAACAATAAAATTATTTACTTTGTATCATCTGGTCAATACTTGCCCTTGCCTTTTTAAAAAAAAAATAAAAACTAGGAATNTCTGGTCAATACTTGCCCTTGCCTTTTTAAAAAAAAAATAAAAACTAGGAATCTCTTTTCTTGCATTATGATGCTGGTTCTTTTAATTTTTCAAAGATTTGTTTGTTCTTCCCTTCATCATGTGCATTTCATGGGCTGTAATCTGGCCTGAAAACCTTATGATAATGAGCAGATTATAAATATTCAAAGAAACAAAGCATTTACTGAATGTAGACAAGGAACACTGTTTATTCCGATGTTATGACTATCCACAGGTAGTCCTTGACTTACAACAATTCATTTAGTGACTGTTCAAAGTTACAATGGCACCAGTGGTGGGATTCAAATATTTTTACCACCGGTTCGGTGGGCGTGACTTGGTGGGTCTGCTTTGTGCGTGTGCACACACTTCATGTGCATGTGCCAAATGTGCACTTTGCACAGACACAGAGTTTGTGCAGGCACAGTTTGTGTAGGCACAGAGGCATTCTAACTCACCTCCTGCAAGCCTGCACGATCCCGGTGACTTCAGCAACTGCCGCCTGGGCGGGCGGGCGGGTTGGCACAACAGCAGTGGAGAGAACCAGTTAGATCTCTGCTGCTCATTGCCACTACGGCTTGGCAGAACTGGGCAGAACCGGTAGAATATCATCACTGAATGGCACTGAATAAAGTGACTTATGGCCATTTTGTTTTTATAATTATAACCCCATGGTCGTGTGATCAAAATTCACATGCTTGGCAACTGGCTCACATTTATAATGGTTGCAGTGTCCTGGGGTCATGGAATCACTTTTTGTAACCTTCTAACAAGCAAAGTCAATGGAGAAATCAGATTCACTTAACAACCAGATTATTAACTTAACAACAATGATTCTCTTAACAACTGTGACAAGAAAGGACATACAATGGGGCAAAACTTAACAACTGCCTCATTTAGCAACCTAAATTTTGGGCTCAGTTGTGGTCGTAAGTTGAGGAGTACCTGTATAAATTTTTACACATTCTGCAGAAAGTAAGAGTAGAGATTGCATACCTCATGTTTGAATATTCTGGAATTTCTTTAATATGTGGATTCTTGATAGTGAGTACAGATTGTACCACTTGTTAATCATGTGTTTCCTTTTCTCTGAAAAGTTAGGGCTGATGCCAGTAATAGAGGTCAATCTCTGCTGTCTCAGCACAGTGTTTAACTCCAACACTGGAGGTTTTTAAGAAGAGACTGGACAACCATTTGTCTGAAATGGTATAGAGCTGTGATGCCGAACCTATGGCACGCGTGCGTGCCACAAGTGGCACGCAGAGCCATTTGTCCTGGCACGCGAGCTGCAGGCAAACTTACCTCACTGCGCATGCCTATACCACACAGCTGATTTTTTTTTCCGTTTGGTTTGAGGTCTTCTCTGGCCTCCCAAAGGCTTGAAAGAAGCCTCTGCAAGGCTTCACAGGCCAAATTATAGTCACGTTTTGTCACTTCCTGTAATACCGGAAGTGACGAAACAGGCCTATAATTCTGCCTGAGAAGCCTTGCAGAGGTTTTTTCCAAGCCTCTGGGAGGCTGAAAAAGGCCTCAAACCAGCCAAAAAATCAGTTGTGAGGCGCAGTGCAGGTAAGAGGGTGGGGGTGGGGATTGCGCGGGCATGCGCAGGGGGTGTGGGGGGGCGTGCACTGCATTCTGGGTGCCGGCATGCGAGTACAGGTGTGCTGGTGCCCTCGCAATTTTTGGCACAGGAGCCACCACTGATACAGAGTTTCCTGCCTCCAAATTCCCTTCCAAATCCGTTATTCTGAAATCAGTGTGTGGGCTGAACATGAGGAAGGGACTTCAAGTGGGGAGCTTTTATTTATTTATTTAAAATATTTATATAGCTATCCATCTTCTCTAACCGATTTTGAGCAGCTTCTGTTCAAAGTCCTGTTTAAGCTTTACTTCTCAAAATATTGAAAGTGAACCATTATGAATACAAGACAAGGTTAGTGTAGAACAGAGCTGTTCACAGGCCATGGGACAGATGTGTCCTGCACTGGTCATTCCCATGCCCGGTTTTGCAAAGAGGGGAAAAAATCCCGATACGTCACATGATGCTGCGAGTTTGACACCCCCGGTCTAGAATACTTTAAGAATCTTACCTTGACAGTATATATATTTAACCATATTTTAATAATATATTTTTTAAACATAAAAACATATCTGCCTAGCTAAATGAAGGGAGGCTTCATATCAAAGGTGCTATCAACATTTTTAATCTAGACTCACCTAGATGAGATACTTATCTAGCTACGTCAGGTGTTACCAGTTAAAGCCCCTGTTTATTTTTCTAATACTTTTGTATTACTATTCATTATGTTCATTCATTTGCCTGTCACAACAGCAGATGTATATGAGAGTAACAGCTGTGATGAATAAGGCTAGGTTTTCCACTACATGTAAATCACTGAATCTTTTAAAAATATTTTCTCAGTTTTGGGACACACTTTCTTGTTCCTAATATTTTTAATTGTTTGCAAGCGGTATGATGGCTTGTGTCTGAAAACTCTGAAATGGAGGTGAGTATCTTGAAGAAGTTGCTTTTCAAAGTCCCTCTTGCAGTACCTAAAATTAGATCTCTAGTATAACCTTGAATCTCAGGTGCTACCGATCATCTCTTCAGATTCTCCAGGGAGAGATTTCCTGTAAATTTCAGTACTTGGCTGAGTGAGATGAATATTATATAGGGATGAAAGAGAACAACGTGGAAAGTAATTTCTAGACTGTCTTGTAGACTGGGAGAACATAACAAGAAACAAAGATTGATTTAGTCTGCAATAAGAGGTTCTCCCTCATCCCTTCTGTAAACAATATCAGTTCAGAATTATTTTTTAAAATATAGAGACTGTTTTTTATCATCTTGTGTTACTAATCTTGAAATGGCGAATTGTGTTGTACCTAAAAGTTAAAGAGTTCCCTGATCATACTTTAGGAGAGAGGTCTCCAAACTGCAAATTTTAAAACTTATGGACTTCAATTCCCCAGCCAACAAGTCTTAAAGTTGCCAAGGTTGAAGACACTTGATTTAACACAAGACTTCCAAAATAGTGAGATGAGCCTCTGTTGTCTAGCATAAATGTAAAGAACTTTTCCTTTTAAAAAAATCTCTTTATTAAAAAATATAGATTCTCTGTATGGTTATATTAATTTGTGTTTGGATTTTTAAGAGATGTGTATATACAATTATATCTATGTATAGACACATCCCTCACGATAAGATTATATCTAAGGGAGACATGATGGCAAAACATTTAGGAACCAATGTTTTAGAGTTACTATTTAAAATGAAAGTTTATTAAATCAGAAAGACATTTTGGTGTGATGCTTAAGGTGCTGGCCTAGAAATCAGGAGACTGTGAGTTCTAATCCTGTCGTAGGTATGAAGCCATCTTGGTGACCTTGGTCCAGTCACTCTGTCAACACAATCCACTACACAGGGTTGTTGTTGTGGGGAAAATAGGAGGTGGAAGGAGTACTAGGTATGATCACCCACTTTGAGTTATTTATAAAGTGATAAAAATGGGATAAAATTTAATAGATAAAGATGCATTATTAACCTTAAGCTTCTTCTGAAGCAGGGGTGTCAAACTTACATTGTCACAGCGCCATCACATGACATATCGGGACTTTTCTCCCCTTTGCTAAACCAGGCATGGGCGTGGCCAGTGCGTGACGCATCTGGCCCATGGGCCGGGAGTTTGACAGCCCTGTTCTAAAGCGTGCTAAAAACAGTTGCAATAGTTCAATAATTTAAATTTCATGTTCACATCCCCCCACCAATTGTGAATGATACAAACTGGATTCACATATCACATAGAGCCATGATTTCTTTGCCGCATAAATTGGCTGGGATAGTATCCTAAACTATAAGCTAAGCTTGCAGGTTTATGAATGGAAAAATCTGGGTTCACACAAAACAATGAACTAAAACCAAACTATGATTTGGCACAGTATGCAGGTTTTGAAACCAAGTTTGTCTTAGTGTAAAGCAAGTATTTTATAGTGGTGTGAGATAACTTTGCAAGAAAAAGCAACTCAGTGGAGATAGAAATGTCTTCAGGGAAAAGAGCCAGCCTGTTCTGCTAGATCCCTGCCATAAAAAAAGTTAATCACAACTTCTTCTGGGTTGCTGGGTTACCTTGCTTTAATAGAAATGCACAAGGCTGCTGGGAATAATCAGAACAACAGCAGAAAAAACATGCAGATAAATAAAATGCCACAAGTCCCAAAGAGATAACCCTTTGCTTCTTTAAAATAGTGGTTAGAAGGGGGTGTGTTTGAACTCCACCATTATATTATTGAATTGATTTGTGGTTGAGCAAAACATAGCAATCCTTTTTTTATAGCTCAGCTGCTTTTGTTTTGGCTACCTTGGTCAGAAGATTGGAAAAGATATGATATTTGCACAATGTAATCATTACTTTGGGAATGAAGTAAGAGGAATGCTATTTGGTGGAAAGACAGCTATGCTTTAGTTAATCTAAAATAAAAGCAGTTGGACAGTGTCTTCAAGTGGAGATATGATGCATGACTTTCACCTCCTGGAATATGTTCTGTCTTGTCCTTTTTCATAAATACTGACCTTCCCAGAAATTCGTCTCTGTATTAATAGAAGAGAACATACGTAGCTCAGTGTTAAACTATGGGGTCCTTGGTGCTCTCTGAGGTTGTTTGGTTGCAGACATTTCATTACTCAACTAGGTAGCATCATCAGTGTTAGAGGGGACTGCTCTCTGTTTATATCCTAATGGTTTGCCCTGTCAATGTTGGTGAGTGTATTCTTGGTAGAACTGCCAAGAACTATCTTGGTAGTTCTACCAAGAGCACTTCCATTATTCCAGGCATGAAAAGTGGCATTGAAATAGATGATACATTTTCTTGAGAACGAACATATACAATGAAAAGGAAATAATAAATGCTGAAAAATGGTAAGGTAGTAGGTGAGTAGGTGTAGACAGTATATGCCTAACCATTAGGACTTGCTTTGAAATATGGGTTTTCATCAGTCTGCCCACAGGAGACAGGAAGAATGACAAAGATTGTCCCAAACAGTCCAGAGTTCTAGCAACAGAAAAAATTACACATGTTGAGAGTCTGAATTACACATGTTGAGAGCCTGCAAGGAGCAAAAATGACAAGAATGCAAGCCTGGAGCATGGAACAGTCGCTTTCAAGTATGGAGCTAGGTCCAGGAGACTGTTTTTATATAGTAGCCCCAGGTACTAGCAGGGCATCAAAAAGGATGCCACTGCCCTCTCCTCTCAAGGAGACATGCCAACCATCTTTTATAACTACCACTCCAGACACCTGACCAGAATCTGGTCCCTCATAATTAAATGTGGTCCCACCTGCTCAAACTTACCGTTTCCTGGGAAAGCTGCTTTCTCTTGAGCCTCATGGTCTGCCTGGCCTGACTCAGAGGATTCAGAAGGGAGGACATAATAGATGGCAGCGTACAAAATTTGAGAAGTTTTCTTTTGGGTCAAGTGGAGGGTACATAGACCAATTTTCTCTATTCAACAGGTAAGAGAGAAACACATGAATATGAGGAAGAATGTTTACTGTATGTTTCTTGCTTTAGAGAAAGTGTATGATAAGTAAGCTTGAATTATGGAAAGTAATACATCAATATGGAGTTGAAGACTGGTTCCTGACAGTCATAAAGAGATATTTGATGGGTATAAAAGCATATGTGAGAATAAATGGAATGTTAGCAAATGCTTTAATATAAAGTAGGCAGTAAAGCCAGGATGCTATTCTGTTGATGGAATAAATATAAGTGATGCTTGTAAGACATGGAGGGATAAATTCTACGTTTACATTTATGCACAGGAATGTATTATTGTTTGAGAAGTTTATAGGATGAAAAGCTATATTTAGATGTAGCAGAAGTAGGGATTGCATGTAAGAATAGAACAGCATAGACAGGTATGGCATTGTTGTAAACTAAATTTGGCTACATTTCTTTTTCTTTGTCTTGTCTCAAATCTTTATTTTTTGTGTAATATTTTTGCTCCTTGCTTGCTGTTATACTTTTTGTACCATTTATTGGTTAAGAGAGACTTATCATTGGCATTTATCCTGTATTTCATATTACCAACTTGCTCTGTTTTGGGATTGAGACCTCTTTCTATTTCCTTTTTTGTTGTGTCAGTCGTCCAAAGCCCATAAATATAGTAGATGAGTTTTGTTGCTTTCTTTGACTATAATAGGTTAGACTGTCGCAATGTTTGAGGTTCATTAAGTTTGCGATTCATTTTTCATGTGTTCCTAAAAAGCATTCATTTTGATGTATGTGGCTAAAAATTCAGGCTCCTTTTCCCATTCATTTCATGTTGGATTATCGCTTAGATTCTTGCCTGTCTAGGAACAGTTCCTGCAGAAGTGCATGCAAAAGATGAAAAGGCTATGAAGGAACTGAGTTGAGACGAATCCTGCACTTCAAAGAGCATACAGTCTAATTAAAACCATCCATCACGAAGAAAGTGAATATGCTTCCAAGTTTTATTCTGCAAAAGAGAATGGTGCAAACTGCTAATCTGAATGTTGGCTTTCAGTTGCCAAGGAAATTATTATAGGTGTAATTAAAAATGTGCAAATGGCTTTGAAATATGTTATTTTGGAAATAGGGACCAAAGAAACTGCAATGGCGTATCAAGTAATGTAAAGAGTGGCTGTTGAAAAGTATTAATGAAGTCGGGGGTGGGGTTGTTAATTTGGTTAGGACATGGATCCTTAGACTTCTGGAATGCTCTTCATTCACAAAATGACCACTGGAGTAGGGATGGCTGATCATTAAAAAAAATTGCAGTTAGCTGAAACAGTCTTACAAAACTTAGCACCATCTCTAACCCTCTCTTTGCCCTCATCTCTTTTTTTATTAACCTAGGTTTCATTTGTCCTCTTAGAGGTTGCAGCCAACCTCAAAATATGTGGGCCTACTGATTTTTTTGCAAAGAAAAGATTGTGCAATTGGTATTTCATTTCAACATATGTTGAACTTGGGAAGCTCTAAGAGATATTTTTATAGCCATGAGCCACCGTCCTATGGTGTGTTTGGCCATGGACTACTCTAGAAACAGTTTTACCAGTTATAAAAAGAAACTTAACATTTTGAAATATAGGCATTCCTTGACTTACAATCACAATTGGGACAGGAATTTCTGTTGCTATTGATGTGGATATCAACTGAGCCATGGTTTACCAATGGTTGTTAAGCTAATCAACAAGCATTAAGTGACTCCAGCTTCTCTCATTGACTTTGCTTCTCGAAAGTCCCTAGGAAGATTGCACATGTCAATCATGTGACACTTCCCTCCTGCCAGTCTTTATAAATACATGCAAGTTGCCAAAGGTCTGAATTACAATCACAATGCAATACATGTGTGTCCTCCGTGCATGTATGTACAGCCCCTGTGCATGCATGTGTCCCCCGTGCATGTGCCCAGTGCCCTACGCATACGCACACATCCCCCACCCATGCTCCCTGTCCCCCACACATCTGCAGCAGACCCAAAGACCAGCTGACTGTGGGGACACTGTGCCTATTGTAAGTGTGAGGACCTCTGGCAAACCACTTTTTTCAGTGCTGTTGTAACTTCATATAATCATTAAACAAATCAGTGTAAGTTGGGGATCAAGTGTATGCTATATCCCCATGATGGCAAACCTATGGCACGTGTGCCAGAGATGGCATGCATAGCCCTCTCTGTGGGCATGTGAGCCATTGCTCCAGTTCAGTTCCACCGTTCATGTATGTGCCTACCTCCTGCTGGCCAGTTGGTCTTTGGGTCTGCCGCACATGCATGGTGAGCAGGGCGCATGCATGGGAGATATGTAAATATGCGTAGGGTACGGGGTACATGCATGAGCCCCCATGTGCATGTGCAGGGGTGGGGGGCTTGCATGGGGGACTGATGAAGTTGCTTGATTCAGCAACGAAACGTCTCAGATTAACAAAGTTTGGTCCAGTTGCCATGATTCAATCTTGAAATATATTTGGCCTAGATCAGTGACAGTTAATCTTTTCAGCACCAAGTGCCCAAAGAGCGTGTGTGTGCATCCCCCAAATGCAATACGCGTGTG
The DNA here is from genome assembly GCA_004320025.1 of Laticauda laticaudata. NCBI lineage: Eukaryota > Metazoa > Chordata > Lepidosauria > Squamata > Elapidae > Laticauda > Laticauda laticaudata. The sequence continues at coordinate 84,993 of BHFT01052670.1, read as the reverse complement.
TCCCCAGAGCATGCCCCCACCCCCTGCACATGCATGCTCATCCCCTGTGTCTCCGTCAGGAGCTGGAGCAAAGGACAGGAACTCACCCCACCCCACGGCAGCACATGGATCTTGAACACGATGTTGCTAACCTCAAACCCAGAGTCCTAATCATACGGAGCTATTGTGCTCTTAAAATAGAAAGAATATAAGAAACAAATATTAATTTTGTATTCAAACAAAATTCCTGGCTTATTGTTCCCTATCAAGCCAGAATCTGAAACAAGGTTTTGTTTTTGAATTGTGACTTCTGATTTGAATTTAAATGCAGAAATTTGTCTTCTTTTTAAGTCACTGGTTAGATCAATCACTCTTAGTGTGATTGGCTTCAAAAGATGGGTGGGCATATGACCTTGGTTTTTATGAAAATTACTCTGGAGGGAAAAAAAGCAAAGTAGCATCTTGACAAGAATCAATTTTTAAGTGGAAAAATGCATCACTTAAACCAAGAGTTTTACTTAGTAACAGAGTTCTGCTCTGGAGTATATTATGATCTTCTGGAAATAAAGAGAACAAGCAATCCAAGAAGAAGAAAATTTACAAGCCAATATAGAAATTGTTGGTTAGATTTATAAAAAAAAGATTCCCATTTTTGTGTTACTAATTTCTCCCAAGTGTATTCATTATATCTTGCAGGTATACCAGAATAACTGTACTTGCATTAATAAAAAATTGTTATTGAGCCAAGGGAAAATACCATTGGCCACCTTTCTTTCTTTATTCTTTGTCTTAATATTTAATCATAATCCAGATACTTTACTTTTGAAATAAGTCCCATTAAGTCGTCTTTGCTGTTGTCTATGTCTCAATTCGATACCATATCTCTAGGTTTGAGAAGAGCTTTTAGGGAGGACACTACTAGAATACTAGATACTACTGAGTATTATACTTATACTTATACTACTTATCAACTGAGGTAGGTTCATGATGTACCTCCTTCATGAGCAAAACTCCATAACTAGCTTTGTTAATAAAGTCAAGATACAGTTTTGTTAATAAAGTCATTGTAAAACCATTTGTTTAGAGACCATTCAAAGATACAGTGGCACAGGAAAAAAGTCACTTACAACTAGACAACGCACTTACAACTGTTGCACCATCCCCACAATCATGTGATCAAAATTTGGCAGCTTGGCAACCACGATGGTTGCAGAGTCCAAGGGTCATGTGATCACTGTTTGTGACCTTCCTAGATGGATTCTGATAAGGAAAATCAGTGGGGGAAATCAAATTCACTTAATGACCATATGATTCACTTAAATTCTCAAAAGGTTGTAAAATTAGGTGTGGCTCATTTCACAACCAGCCTTGCTTAGCAATTTGGGGAAAATCTGGTCTCAATTGTGGTTGTAAGTTGAGGACTACTTGTATACACTTTACAATTCGCTCAGGTTTTCAAATCAAGCAATTTCCTTGCAGTTTTCAAACAAAAAATCCTCTATAATATTATTTCAATATGACCAGAAAGATTAATCCAGAATTGATTTCCTACTGCATACTGCTCCTAACCAATAAAGTACTGTATTTCGGAGTATAGAGTATATTTCATACTTTCCAGTTTCTCCAAATTGCCATACTTCATATTGCTAGACTTCAATATCTGTGATTCCCAATAACCAGGGTTTGGAGACATTCATGTTTAGGATTATACCCATGCCGTATTACATGGAAACAATTCCATTTTATGGGCCTGAAGATCAGAAGTATACACAAAAGTGACCACAATTTTTAAGAATATTGGATAAATAAGTCTTTGGACTTGTTACTATTGTATTGTATTTTCCAATTCAATAATGTTTATTTTCATTCATGTTGTAGCATGTATATCCAACTGGGAATTTATTAGATTATTTTAACATCAAACAGACTATGCTTTGGAACTATAAAATAGAAATGATCCAGCTTGGCTATACGTATCTCTTTGAATAAGACGTTCAGTAGAAACGAAGGTGCAAAGTCAATATGACATACTGTAATTTATTTATAAATAATTTAATATCTCCCTTCAGAAAGTATATTTACTTAGAAAAAAGTCCTCCTGACTCCATGAGAACATAATTTTCATAGTAATATGCTTAGGATTAACATTCTGTATAATCAGGTACTTATTTTCTAGGTCTACCCTTTTTCAATCTCATCATTCTACTCTTATTTAGTAGGATAATTAAGTTCTGTCAGAATAATGTCCTAAGGTAGCACAAGAGGCTGAGGAATAGTAAATAGAAAAATTCATTAGTGTAGGTCTGTAATAGTAAATGGAATTTTTTAATACAGTAGTATTCTGACATGTCAGCTTCTCTTTTTTACGGAAGTGACAGTCTTTTTTGTGGAAAGAATGTAAACGATAAATTATAGTTATTTCTTCCATATAGGGCAGGAGTGGGATTCCACCAGTTCACACCTATTCGCTAGAACCGGTTGTTAACATTCTAAGCAGTTCAGAGAACTGGTTGTTGGAAGAAATTACTGGCCTAATCCTGTAAGGAAGGCAGGAAGGAAACATTCTGGTGTTGCTTACAGAAACTGCCTCTCCGTTAACCTTTATTACATTCTTGGCGGGATTAGACTTCCTGTCTCAGGAATGTCTCTGGAGTTTTTTCCCCCTCCTTTGCTGGTACTTTGCTTGTGTGGAATGACCATTCAAAGTTACAATGGCACTGAAAAAAGTGACTTATGACCATTTTTCACACTTAAAATTGTTGCAGCATCCCCATAGTCATGACAGGCCAGGGGAGGAGATGCGTGCCTTGATGTGAGTGATATGGAGTTGGCCACGCCCAGCCAATAACATGATCACCATCAAGCCATGTCCACCCAGTCACATGACCACTAGGCCACGCCCACCACCTAAGCCATGCCCACAGAACTGGTTGTTAAAAATTTGAATCCCACCCCTGATATAGGGTAATTGTAACACAAGTGGTTCATCAGTGAAAACTATCCCTTTTCCTCATCTAATTATTCTTTGGCCTTTGAGAAAAAGCATCGTTGCTGTAAAAAGATCTTGTGAAATTCTAGTTAATTCTGGATTTGACAGCGTCGACCAGATATGAGAAACAGACTCTCTAAAATGACTCAATCTATACTAATTTTTTGGGGAGCGAGGCTATTGTCAGACCTTCAAGGTCGACCAGATCTTGAAACAGACTCTTTAAAATATACTATAAGGCTATATTATAAGTCTATAACAACAGACTTTTGTATACTTGACTGCATTTTTTTTCTCCCCTTCTTATAAAGCCGGGGGATCAAGGAGGATTCAATCTGAGTCTTTCTCCAAAGTCACCTCCATGGTTTCATCCAGGATTATAGAGTCTTGTAAGACTCAAATTTCATCTTAACTGCCTAAATTGGAGCCTTCAAGAGATGCCCGCTGGTCCCCAAAATTGCTAGTGCAGTGTAATTCCAATTGGCCTTAGGCCCCAAATTCCTTCAAGGAATACATTCATGTTTAGCATATCTGTATCTTTGGGCCCTCAATTTGATTTTCAAATGATGTTTGCAACATCAAAGGTTAATTTGGTGGAGACCACAGAGATGGAATTACGGCTACGATTTAATGAATCTAGGTGAAGTTAAAGTATGCTTGTCATCCATTTAAGACTTGAATATTTTAATGTTTAAGAATTTAACATTAATTGGCAGTGCCATACATTTCTTGTCTTAACCATATTTTAATGATGGTTTTATTGTATTAATTTAAATGTGATTTAAAAGTGTACAGCTTGGCTTGACCCTTTTTATATCTGGGCAGTTTGCTTTCACTATTTTCTTGTCACCCAAAGACCAAAGTGTAGCTCGACTCTAAAACGGCTGCGCATGATTGAGACAGGAAACATTTTGTGTCTTACAAATGAATTCAGAATGAATGTGTCTAAACATATTTTGGATACTCGCTTTTTATGCCCTGTCTTGGAGGAAAACAAAACCTGTGTGTTCAGAGGCATCTCCTGATCATTTTTCAGTGATCTTAGGACTTGCTGAGGGCCGATTGCCATCAGCTGGTGACATTTGGAAAATATGAGTGGGATTTTTTTCTTGAAAATCATGCTTCCATTTTCCTGAGGTAACTTCATTTTAATTTTGCATTTCTGATGGTACCTGATAAAGTCAGTTTATCTCTGATCCAGGGCAAATCTGGACTGTAACACATGCACTATTGTGTGTATGCACATAGTCCTTTTTTTGTGTGAATGTTCTGAAATGCCAATATTATTATTTGTTATATGTAATAATATAAATGCCAATTATATTATTATTATAGTATTACACTTCAGTTTGAGTCTTCCCAAAAGTTGAGAGGGATGCATACAGTCAGTTTAGACCATTATCTAAATTATCCAAGTTGCAGAATAAGCATATCTAACAGACGTGTAAGATTCACATTTTTGGTGAAGATGAGAGTGTAAATAGCTTTTGCCTCCTCTTTCTAGCTCACATTGGGGTAAAGTGGCTTAAGCCAAGGAACCCCAACAAGATTAACCTTATCAGGGTTGAGATTTTTTAGGCTTGGTGTGAGCATACTTGGGAGATGAATACTTTGATGTGGATTCCCTCCATTTACCTGAGAGTAAAGGAGAACTTCCCATCCATTTAATTATTGTTTTAATTTTAAATAAATGCACATGTACACACCCCCAAGAGTCAAATGAAAAAAGGAGCCCAAGAGATGCCAACCATGTCCATAGACATCACATGAGAGAATTCAAATTTAAATGATACTCTGACTTCAAACCAAAGTGGTTGATTCAACCAAGAGAAGATGCCTTGCTTCAGATGATAAATTATTTATTTAATTTTTATCCACCTTTACTACTTTATGAGTAACTCAAGGTGGCAAACATTCCTAACACCCCTTCCTCCTATTATTTTCCTCACAACAAGCCCTGAGCTGAGAGAACGTGACCGGCCCAAGGTCACCCAGCAGGTTATGTTATATAGCGCCTAAGATGGGACTAGAACTCATCATCCCCTGGTTTCTAGAGCCAGAACTGTAACCACTATGCCAAACCTAGCTCTAAAATTAATAATGTTGTTATGGCTGAGTGAATATGGAGCCCAGTTTTCCTTGGCCAAATCCAATAATTTTGCCACCTCATAACTGATTCTGAATAGGCACACGTGTTTATTGAAATGATGATACTCCTAAAATCCATGTGATGATCTGCAAAGTTGCTATTGATGCAAAAAGACAGATTTCTAGGTGTAGTTAATTTCCCATCAAATTCTGATAGAACATTCCACAAGATGAAATGATTATATCAATTTTATGTGATAATGTGGAAAAAAGCATTCACCTCAACAGATCATGGACTGATTTGTAAATCAGAGGAATTTTACTCTGAATGTGATTGTTCATCTCCATCAATACTACGCCGCCTACGGTTGTACTTAAACATAGCACATAAAATTATCTGCTACAATGTCTTACCAGTCAATGACTACTTCAGCTTCAACCACAACAATACAAGAGCACACAACACATACAAACTCAATGTTAACCGCTCCAAACTTGATTGCAGAAACTACGACTTCAGCAACAGAGTGATCAATGCCTGGAATGCACTACCTGACTCTGTGGTTACATCCTCTAACCCCCACTCCTTTAACCTCAAACTAACCAGCACTGACTTCACCCCATTCCTAAGAGGTCTGTAAGGAGCGTGCATAAATGCACCATTGTGCCTCCCGTCCCTGTCCTATTGTCCCCATTTATTTGTACCTATTTCCTATATTCTTACTCATGTTTATATTTATACCTATTATCTTGTAAGCAATTGACAAATAAAAAAAAAATTAAGCTGATGCATTTTGTCAGTTCAATTTTCACCAGGCTCAAGCTTGGCTCAGCCTTCCATCCTTCTGAGGTGGGTAAAATGAAGACCCAGATTGTTGGGGGCAATAGCCTGATACTGAAAATACATGTAACTGTATTTTCTTTTCTTTTGAAGAATATGTTTGGATGTATATTCTGGAGAGCAGATGAAGGAAGAAACCTGAGCTCGCTATACATTCCACCAAGGTTAATGTGAATCTCTGGTGTTAAGAAAGAATGCAGAGTGTGGCACACGTTGTATATGCATTCTGTGTATTTAATTTCAGCCACATATCCTGTCTCCAATGATTGTTAACATACCCTGCTGTGCTTTAGTCTTTTGCAAAGATTTCCAGACATTGGGTGGTCTTATGGCTGAAATTCTAAAGACTAGGAAAGCTAGGTAACTGGAATTTCAGTGTTAATTTTAAATTTGCTTGTGTTTGAAAAGGAAGACCAGAACAGTTCTCCATTTGATCAGATTTCTGGTTCAGCTTTGCAAAAATAAATAAATAATAATAATGCTGTTTTCTTAACTCCCCATCTTCACTCCACTCTAGTTTTGTTTTCAAAAAGTTATTTTTTACATGGCTGCTGGGGATTTCTTTGAGGAAAGCCTGTTGAGAAAATGTTTTTGAAATTACAGGGATCTTGATTGTATCCTGTCTGTCCGTTAGGGTGCATTTTATTTTCTCAATTAAGGAACAAACAAAAAACATATTGGCTGGTTCAACAGAGAAACATAGAGAAAAATGCGTTTGAGCATTTATTGTTAGATAAGTAAGGAATACAAATAGCTTTTGTGCCGTGAGATTTCCAGTGATGTTAATCATTTCAGAGTTCACTTATAGTCATTTTAACAGCCAGACAAGGGAAAGGAGGAGGGTGGGGGGACATAACAAATTCTGCTTTCTTTTGTAGAGTTCTTGCTATGATCTTTGCTGTTTTTGGAAACCAGCCATAAAATAATTTTGCATGATTTAACCCATGGGGATTTCTTAGAAATTGACATTAAGAGAAAGAGCTGTGGAATTTTTATTTTTTATTTTGCTGCAAATATATGTAGGGAATAAGCAGAGATGTTGGAGATAGATTAAAGGCTGGTCTACCATTAATAAATTCTGGCTTTGATTTTCCTCTCCATTTATTTATTTTGGTGTGTGCAGATACTTATGTGCAAGAACATACATTTCAGTACTTACTGTGTTTGTAATGCAACAAACCAAGTTCTCTGGGTAGATTACAAAATTGCTCAATTTTTTTTTAAAAAGCTGACAATATGTGGGATGCTATAGACAGCCATAAATGCAGATCTGTCACCGAGCGCCCCACATGCAGTCACATAATAGGGATGTGGCCATCAGAACCAGATCCTAAGTGCGGATCATGCAAACAGTTCCATTGTGACTTCACCAGGTTGGTTAAACAACCATCAAAAGTAAAGGACTACCTTTATTTGCTTTAAAGATACTGTATTTCCAAGCTGCTCAAGTCAGAACCAGAACCTTGAACTGGGTCTGGAAAAGAGGTTATCCTTCTCCATCAACACACTTCTTTTCCTCTCCCTTTTTTTATACATTTCTTCAAAAAAAATTGCATATATTCAGCTGGCTTAAGCGCAACATCACTTGAGTATGTAGCAGGTTTAAAGCTCTATATTATATTAGCTGGAGTATCCCTAGTGCAGTGCAATTATCCAGGAGTAAACTTATTAGAGCATACATAACTGAAGGCAATCAAAAATATAGCAGTAAGGAATTAGGGGCCACAGATTAGTCTATAGCAATGTTTCCCAATTTGGCAATTTCTCAATGTATGGATTTGAATTCTTAGAATTTTCAACAACAATCATCCTGATTAGAAAATTCTTAAAGTCTATAATTGGCAATTGACAATGTCAGAAAGTATGGATCATAGATCATAGCATCATAGATATATAGTGTTTCCAGGGTTTGTACTGGATCCTAAAACAATCCAGAGATAGTACTCATGTCTCCACAAAAATAAGACTGGTTCTTATATTAATTTTTGCTCCAAAAGGCGCATTAGGACTTATTTTCCAGTTAGGTCTTAGTTTTTGGGAAATATAGTACTAAATGCCTCTGTTTGGCTGACGATCTTAACTGGGGCATTTTTGGGGTAGGGCTTATATTTTGAACACCCTGAAAAATCATGCTAGGACTTATTTTCCAGTTGCGTCTTACTTTCAGGGAAACACATTCATTAATGGGAAACAGCCCTCTTTAAAACAGTAAACTCCCCACTCCCAATACTAAAATCCTGTTGTATCTCATGACTGTGCAGGTAGCCCTTGACTGATGACCACAACTGAGCCAAAAAATTATGTTGCTAAATGAGGCGGTTGTTAAGTTTTGCCCCATTGTATGATCTTTCTTGTCACAGTTGTTAAGACAATCACTGCAGTTGTTCAGTTAGTAACATGGCTGTTAAGTGAATCTAGCTTCCTCATTGATTTTGTCAGGAGATCGCAAAAGGTGATCACATGACGCAGGGGCACTGCAGTCACTAGCTCAATGGCTTAAAAAGACACAGTTGAGCAGCGCTCCCTAAAGTCGGCTATGACTAACAATAAACTTGCCGGGTCTCCTTTACCTTTACCTCAGTGATCAGAGTTCTGGATTTCTTGGGACAGGCTTCGTTCGAGAGGATCTTGAAATTATTTTTGTCACTTTCTCAGTGGTCAGACTTCTGCACTATTTGGGAATGGCTTCATTCATCTTATCTGACGCTTCTCCACCAGAAAGATAATATCTCCTGATCAGACTTTTTTAAACAGTTAATTCATAGTTCTTTCTTTTCTCCTCACCTTCCTTTTACTGTAACATACAAGTAGGTGCAGATGCAGTTGGACTGAGATTGATGAGGAGATCAGAATAGATCCATGAACAGATGCCAAAAAGCCTCTAGCCATAAAATCCACTCTTTCTAATAATCAACCTACATCGAAATGACAGGGAACCTACTTCAGTTCTGCGGTCCCAACTCTTTGTTCCATTAGAATAACAAATCTATCCCAGTAATAGGGATGCTATTGATCAAACCTGCTTTGCCAGTTTAGGACAACAGTTTCAAACCTCTGATGAAGTAGAATTTGATCTGTAAAATTACTTGTTATGATGTAGTAGGTTTTTTTTAGCATGTTGTCTTTTTGTTCTTCTATCAAGATGTGATGGTTTTGTCCATTACAGAGGAAAGACCTCTTCTACTCTCTTGTTAAAATGGATTTCAAAATGTATTTTGTATAGCAACAATTTTGGTTCACTTTCTCAATTTCCCTTGCTCTCTCTTCATGAAACTACAAGTAAAACTTAAAATTCATTTCCTTTCCAAATATCTCCATCAACCAATGTCTACAGAAGCTGATATTTTAATGGATTAGGTGCACCCAATTCAATATTAGCAAATTGAATTTATCATCTGTAGAATCGGTGAGATGTGCCAGAGAAGAAATAAGTAATATCAAAAATAGATTTGTGGTGAACAGGGAAAATAATATTTTAATTGGCATAATTAACTGTCTCACTCCTCCCTTTTGATTTAAAAGCTCTTAGTTTGCTGCTTTGTTCCAAAATAGTTTTAAATGTCTTCTGGCAAATTTTATTTTGCATGTTAAATTGTGTACAAGTTATTTTCCATTGCTCTAGAAGGTAGTTTTGATAGTTATTTTGAATACTAAATTGATTTTAACAATTGCATGAGCAATTTCATGCAGTTGAATAATGTAACCATTGAATTAGGGCAACAGTATCTTTCATCAAACAGGTATTTAATTAAATTTTCATTTATACTAATAAGTCTCCAGCAGCTGAGTAATCGTTTCAGTACTCAAACATTGCCTATGTGTTGCTTTTACGGCTAATTCTTCATTTTCCCACAGTATAAATTCTGAGTAATATCAGAATCCTTGTAGACAAAAAATAATCTATAAATCTTAACAAAAACCTAGTTGTTGCCAGTAAAAACATATCTTAAACAAGTGTTTTGTATATGTGTGATTGATCCCCCCCACTTACATTGAAATGATGCACAAAAGCTTCTGTAAAGGTTCATTCATTATTGACTTTTGGGAAATCTGCATATTTGGCTAATACTATTGAAAAAAATAAATGAATATGCAAACCTAGAATGGAAGAAAAATGTTTAATTTATTTCAGTTTGCATTAATAAATTCAATTAGATTTTGTTCCTAAATTTCCATATAGATCCCTTCTTATCTGCAAAATTGGTTTGTTAATTGGTTTTATTGAAATGTTACTACTAGTAAATTTTTGTTTCTTTAATATTACTGTATTAATCACTTTACTGATGGTTGGTCTTATATTGTATGCCCAGGGAAGGGTGGCTGAATTTCATTGTGATGAAGAAACATTTTAATAAAACAGAGTTAGATTGTCCTGTGTCCACCCCAACAATGGCTTCTCTTTGCTCAAAACGTCGAGAAAAATGCAGTGAGAAAAAACTTCTTGAAGAGGAGAAGGACAAATGGCAGATAACAGTAACCTCAACTGTACTTCAGTGGCAAAATTGATGCTTTCAAAAAACACAATGTCTTACCCAAGTATTCCAGGTTCTACAGTGTTTGTTTTTCAAAACAAACTTGTGTTTATCTTACACAGAGTTAGAATGCCCAATAGGCAAATATAATCACTATTTTCAATTTTTTTCCATCTTTGGATTAGATCCATAGGCCAGATCATAATCATGTTAGTGAGGGTGCTGAGAGACTTTGCATTCTTTTGATGCCACTACTTCAAAACCAGTAAAAACCACAAGGACTTTGATCGATTTGAAAATATATCTTTTTTTTCTCTCTCTCTCTCTGAGAACTTGACATCTAACATTTTTTATCTTTTTATCTTGTGATCTGATTAGGGTATTTTGTTATTTCTTGGAAGTCTGTCAAGGAATGTGAAAAACTGAATGAATATAAACTCTGCATTTCTGTCCATGGGATAGTTTGCCCCTGATGTCACCGTTGTGGGGAAATCAACTGTAGTTCACTTTGTTGTTTCCTTTTTTTCTATTGGAATATGTGTAATATGGATCTCCTGTCTTGTCAGAGAGCATCACTAAATGCAAAATGTTTTTACAGGCCTCTTTAATTTCTTCAGGTTGTAAAACCAATATTGTTGATTTGTGGCAGTACTTTGAATAGATAGGCATATGTGTGTGTGAGCACCCAAGTTCATCTGATAGCTAAATTCCTAACTCCATTTTTGTGGATTCTATAGGGAACTGAGACCTTTATTTCTACTTTTCAATTTTTTTTTTCAAGCAGGCTGTTTAAACCATGCATATGCAAATTTTCTCTTACCTAGCTTTAGGCACAATGTGATTCTGGCAGTAGCCCAATTTTTTTTGCTGTCATGATCAGACAGGAAGAAATTATTTTTTGAATGATGTTTCTCATGAAATATCAAAATGTATACCATTTTAATATTTTGCTCTTGTGTCCTTTGATTGTAATAAACTTTTCCACTCCATTCAACAGTTCTGGAGAGCATGGAGTTTTAAGAACACCTGTAGCCCATAAGGTGTTTTCTTGTTTTGGCTTCATGTGATGTTTAAACCCAGCCATTGTCGGTCTGCCAAACATTATCTACCATTTAGTGAATCTGGCCAGTTGTGGTTTAGTCAATGAATTTTGGGCAAGCAAAGCACTGTTGTATGACTTGTTATCTTAAGCACGAATGTAAACACATGTGGATCCTGGGAAAAATATGAGGTTCTAAATTAAGAATTTGTATGTGTTCCAGTACAATATAACTGGGGTATAAATTGAATGCAGACCAGCCACTTTCCATCTCTTCTTTCTTTGGACATCCATTTTTAGTTGTATAACAGATAATCAGAGTTGGAAAGGACTTTGTAGGTCATCTAGCCCAACCCCTTGCACAAGCAGGAGACCCTACACCATTTCTGACAGATGGGAGTCCAATCTCTTCTTGAAAGTCTCAAGTGAAAGGCAGGATGAAGTAACTGCCACTGCTTCTACCCAGCAACTCACTAGCTTTGTGGTCCCAAAAAGTAAGTCATATCCCATTTTTTCTGTACTTTTGGGGAATTTTCTCCTTCATTAAGGCATTTAATGTCTGAATTCCGCAGCCAATGATTTTAAAGAAGAAAATCAAATTGCTTATTCTTTAGGAAATGTCAAGTTGCTGTCCTGTTTTGCTGGTGACCAGCACAGCACATACGAGTTGAATTTCCATTTCAAAAAGTTGGGGGTGGGGTGGGGTGAATCACATTTCTCAACCCTCTTTAATATGTGGTGCCACCTCTGGGAAATCCAAAATATAATTGGCTCCTAATAGTGAAATGCTGCTCTGTCCTATAATGGAGCCTTTTTTCCTGATCAGCAGAAGTTTTGCATATCAGCCAGAATAGAGCTGGAAGAGACCAACCCCCTGCTCAAACAGGAGACCCCATACCATTTCAGACAGGTGGCTGTCCAGTCTTTTCTTAAAAACCTCCAGTGATGAAGCACCTACTACTTCTGGAGGCAAGCTGTTCCACTGGTTAATTGTCCTCACTGTTAGTAAGCTTCACCTTAATTCCAGGTTGCTTCTTTCCTTGATTGGTTTCCACTCATTGTTTCTTGTCTGGTGCCTTGGAAAATGATTTGACCCCTTCTTCTTTGTGGCAGTCTCAAATATTGGAATACTGCTATCATGACACCCCAGTTCCTCTTTTTTCTAGACTGGCCATACCCAATTCCTGCAACGTTTTTTCTCATAATCCAATAGATTCCTCAAAATTAGAACACAAAGACTGAAAAGGTTTCTTGTCCTTCATATTTTTTTTGAGCCTCCAGATTCTACCTCTCATAAGTTGGACCTGCTGATTCAAGAATTCTTTCGTGACATGTTTGCACTTTAATAAGCTTGGCTTCTCTGTGCTTTTTACATTGCTTCCAAAACTCTGCTTGGTGAGCTGTGTGCACCTGATGCCCTGGCTGGACCGGTTTGACTAGTTTCACCTGTGGAAGGATCTACCTGCAAGCTGTGTTTAAAAATAAGTGTGGAAATCTCACCACCTTGGCAACGGTCTGTAAAACAGCCTGTGAAGCAAAGAGTAAGGCCACCGAGAGAAACTTGACATACAGAGGTTGCTCTTCCTTTGATATCGCTGCATGATTGCCGCCTAGACCTGATGGGTCTAGGCAACATTGAGACAATTTTGGGAACTTGAAATATTCCCAGTAGATTTATAGCTGCCAATATCACATCCAGAGATAAAAATCAAGAGACTATAGGGAGCCAGAATGAAAGCGTGTCTGCTCTCTCCTTTCAAATATATATGTTCAAGTGAGCAGTTTGCTATGTGAAAACTATAACAGATAATCAGAGTTGGAAGGGACCTTGTAGGTCATCTAGTCTCACCTCCTACTCAAGCAGGAGACCCTACACTATTTCTGACAAGTGGGACTCCAATCTCTTCTTGAAAGTCTCAAGTGATGGCGCTCCCACAACTGAGGGCAAGCTGTTCCATTGGTTGATTGTTCTCACTGTCAGAAAGTTTCTCCTTATTTCCAGGTTAAATCTCTCCTTGTTCAGTTTCCATCCATTATTCCTTGTCTGGCCTTTGGGTATTTTAGAAAATAGCTTGACCCCTTCCTATCTGTAGCAGCCCCTCAAATATTGGGACACTGCTATCATGTCTCCCCTGGTCCTTCTCTTTACTAGACTAGCCAAGTCCAGTTCCTGCAACCGTTCTTCGTATGTTTTAGTTTCCAGTCCCTTAATTAATCATTCTGGTTCCTCTTCTCTGTACTTTTTTTCCAGTCTCAATATCCTTTTTATAATGTGGTGACCAAAACTGGATGTAGTATTCCAGGTGTGCTCTTACTAAGGCTTTATAGAGTGGCATTAGTACCTCACTATAAAGTGTTAGCCATCTTAGTAAACAGTTGCTTCAAACATACAGGTAGTCCTTGACTTATGACTACAAGTGAGCCCAAAATTTCTATTGCTAAGCAAAACAGTTAAGTTTTGCCCCATTTTATGATCTTTCTTGCCACAGTTGTTAAATGAATTACTGTAGTAGTTAAATTAGTAACACGGTTCTTAAGTGAATCAGGCTTTCCATTTTCTTTGCTTTTCAGGTCACAAAAGGGAAAAATCACTTTTTCAGTGCTGTTATAACTTCAGGTGGTCACTAAATGAACCATCGTAAGTGGTTCTGTACCAAGAATCCCCAAAGCCAAAAACTTATCCCCTTTTGTGTTTCCCACCTATTAAATTGCCAAATAAGATACTTGAGTTTCTACATTAAGCTGACACATAATTATCACACTTAAAAGTTCAATAGATTGGTGTTTTCTTTTAAACACTTGGTTAAATGACTACATGAACTCTCTTAATATTTTTATACCTACACAAACAGCAAATAAAGGGAAATGATTGTCTTTCTCTTAAACTTTTTCTTTTCAAATGCTTATCATTTATCTCCCTTTCTGATTTTTCTGGTTCATGAAATAATTTTGTTCATACTTGACTGGAATCTCACATATGCAAATGCAAAAATTGTTAGCAATACGTCGATAATCATACATGAATTCAGAATAATGTTGGTTTTTAAATGACTCAGTGTAAATACATTAATAGTATACCTACATCTCCCCAGTAAGTACAGATTCAGTTGCAATGCATCAAACAGCTAGCTATATAAAGTTAATTCAGATTTTGATGACATACATTAAATATATTCTCTGTGCTAGAAATATTAAGATCTTGTAAAAGCAAGCCTGTATTTTTAAAACCCCTAATTATACCAAACCTAAGGGGGCAATCGTATATGCAATACTCTGGAAAAAAATTCCACTGGGCAAGGAGGCACACAAGATTTTACTTTAAATTTGTTGTACTTTATTTGCTCATTTTATTTCTCTGGAAAATATCTGCATTGCACGAAGCAGTATCTGTCTACTGATAGAATTACTGTTCTCCAGAAATGTTTTTGTCAGGACATGATTGCAAGATTGTTTTAAAGCATTTCCTTTTTTCCAATCGTATCTTTTAATATGGTATTGGAAAAAGGATTTGTTCCCAAAGCACCTGATTTTTGTTTTGAGACTTGCAGAATTGTATGTTATTGGTTTTTCTTTTTTCTTGCTTTGGTCTAATGTTTTTTGATGTATTATACATTACTTAGAGCCTCTTTGGCAATTGAGGTAGCTTATTTATTTATTTATAAAATAAAATAAACATTTTAATAAATCCTTGCTTCCTCCTTTTTGAAAAAATGTAATAGGCTTCTGGGCCTAATTCAATGCGTGGATTGTCACTTATGAAGCCATCAATGGGGTAGTACAGGATTAATTGGGGTCCATTTCTCAAGCATGATTCTTCCTTAAAATTGAAAAAAAATCTCAACCCTTTCTCCCATATGAAATGAAGAGGGGTTTCACGTGGGGGCAGTGGTAACCCCACATGATAAAACATGGAAAACTCAGAATTCCAGTTGGCTCTTACCCCACTTCTGATTTAGAATAGCCCATAAAACCTGATATCAGAGGGCCTTCAGATTTCAAGATAATTGGGGGTGTATTGTTTTTAGAATATGTGTTTATTAAATCATTAAGACACCCTGTTTTGGTTTGTTGTTGTTCACTATAAAGAAGCAGTTGCATTGGGGTGGTCTGTTGATATTGTAAAGATAAAGTATTTTTAGGCCTCAGAATTTAGTCATAGTAGGCCCTAAGGTTTTTAAGAAGGACAATTACCAAATCAACATTTAGAGATTTCAGGCTACTGTCAGCTCCGGAAAGTATTGGCCCATTTGTAAATGATGCATTCAATGGTCCACTGCATTTGCCACAGATGAGGCATCTAATCTACAGCCTTCCAGGTCCCCCAACTGTCCTCCAAACTCCTGCCCCTGACCTATACCTGACTCTTAGTTCTTTCCCTTAGTCAGGTTAAAAAAACAGCCAATGGATAAAAAGTTACATTTTTTTTGTCTGATAGAGATGCTTGCAAAGATTGCAGTCTCTCTAGTGTTGTCTTGCAAAAGTTAGATGCTTCATTTATAAAATGACGTGACCATGAAGTCCGGAGAATAGACTTGGGGTTTAAACCCCTCTGGGAAACTCCTCTGGTCTGAAACTGAAATCCTAAAATGTTTTGCTCGCAATCCTCTTAAAGCTTGTGTGCAGCAATGCTTTCAGGGAACAGTGCTATCAATTATGTGTGATTAAGTATTACTGAAATAATAAAATGTATTTATTTTATTGCTATTTTATTTGTGATGGTTCAAAATTAAGCAGCACTGAAAAAAGTGAAAGGTCATAAAATGGGACAAAATGTCACTTAACAACTGTCTTGCTTATCAGTGGAAATTTTGGGTCAAGACTATCTGTACAAAACTTTGTGTGCATTTTTATTTCAGTAAACATGCCTCCCTTCTTATTATTTTCTGTTGACTCCTACCTGACTCACAGTGGCTTCCAAAATAACATGTTATAATAAAGTATTATAATCCCAAATTTCCAACCATATAATATAGCAAGATATATTCAAGCAAAAAGAAAAAAGAAAAATCAAGATCAATAGATAATAAAATTCTATTGACAGAGGGAGAATCTCCCTCAGTTTTTTGGAAATAACAGAAACAATATTTCATTTTGTAGAGTATTATTTTAGCAATCTTAAGTTAGTTATGTAAACTTCAACTCTCAAGATACTCCAGCCAGCATGAATTCTGGGAGTTGAAGTCCTCATATCTTAACGATGCCAAAGTTGAAAAACATTGCTGTAGAATTTCTTCTGATGCAGAGAAATGCCATAGAGTATCCTCAGCTTATCCGTCTTCCTCCTTCTGGTACCTGTTCTTCCTGATTTCATAAAGTTGTTAAACAGTATCTATGTCCATGATTAAATCATTCAATCATTACTTTAGATCAGTCAAAAGCAGGGTGGGAAGCGATGGCCCCTTTATGACTTATGGACTTCCACTCCCAGATTTCCTGGGCCAGCCTGGCTGACTCAGGAATTCTGGGAGTTGAAGTCCACAAATCATAAAAGGATCATCCTTCCCTACCCCTATGATTGTGCATATAATCAGGCAAGAATCACGATGTAAATTCCCCAGGGCACAAGCTGAGGACAAGGTTAAGTTACTGAAATTCGGCAGGTAGGGGCTGGTAAGCATTTCTGTGAGACACAGCTTGGGCAGCTCCAAGTCAGGCCTACCATCTTGATTTCTATGGTAGGAAGAAGGAGAGCATCTGAAAATAGCAGTGATTAATAACTCACATGCTTATATCTTGTCATTTGAAGATATTGGCTTATAGCCATAAAGCAAGAGGTAGCAGCTTTTAAATGACACTGAATTTAGCCATGAAGTCTTGTCAGTGTGGTGCTTTTTGTGGCTTGAACTTTCACTGCAGGACTTTTCAGGAAGCAAGGGGTAATTTTGTACATGTACATCTTTATCACTTTATTTATAAAGACACAAAGTGCTGACTTTTAAAGGTTGGGGTAAATTTCCAATTTTGGACAGTTTTTTTTTTTTTTAAATAAAGATGCGGTTTAACCACAATCAAATTTTTATGTTTTCTGTTGCTAGAGTGTAGTGGTTAGTTGACTAGTTTGTTATACACCAGACATTGGACAATGTAAATGAATTGGATGCCCAGCTTAGAGTGGCTCATAGCTGCACCTGTTTAATCAAAGCCGTAAATGCCTGTTTAGAGCAGCTATCGCTGACTAAATCTGAATTTAATGAAGCAATTTTATTTGAAAATACTGTCAGCAGGAAAGCTGGTGGCAATTGAGTCATTTGAATCCACCTTCTAATTCCCCAGCTAATCTCAGTCCTGGCTGTTGCCAATGAAAGGCCACTTCTGTGGACCTGTGTCCTCATTTCATTTCTGCAAAGCAGGTTATCCTTGTCCTGTAACCTTATAAATACGTTTGTTCCATCTCTGCAGCATAGCCTATTTTCTGCAAGCAAGAACAGGGCTTTGGCAAAGCAATGCAAGGGCATATCATACTGGATAGACAAAGTTATTTTCCTCAACGATATTATACAAACGCCACAGACTTGATATTTGTAAGTCTTAAACTGGAAGTTCTAAGACCATGATGGCAAACCTATGGCACATGTGCCACAGGTGGCACGCAGAGCATTTGTGCGGACATGCGAGCCCCAGGCAAACTTACCTCACTGTACATGCGTGTGCCTCCTAGCTGATTTTTGCCCCATTTGAGGCCTTTTTCGGTCTCCCAGAGGCTAGAGGGAAGCCTCTGCAGCCTTTGGAGGCCAAAAAATAGGCCCGTTTCATCATTTCCTGTATTTCCAGAAATACCAGAAGTGATAAAACAGGCCCATTTTTCGGCCTGCAAAGGCTGCAGAGGCTTCCCACAATCCTTTGGGAGGCCGAAAAAGGCCTCAAATTGGCTGAAAATCAGCTGGGAAGCACAGTGCAGGTAAGGGGGCGGTATGGGGGATCGTGCGCACATTCACAGGCCGTGGTGGGCGCGCACATTGCCTTCTAAGTGCTGCCACATGCGCACACAATTTTTGGCTCAGGAGCCCAAAAAGGTTAGCCACCACTATTCTAGGATTTGTAGTTCAAAATATGTGGAGGAGCCTGGTCAACATGGTAATAAGGCAGTTCTATATAGCCGCCAACCTCATACCTCTTGCACTTTTGTGTGAATATACCAAATCTTCAAGACTACGTCTTTGAGGTTTTGATGGGTGAGAAAAGAGAAGGAATGGAGAGAGGGAGGGAGGGAGGAAGGAAGGAAGGTTGGCATTTGCGGGAGTAGGAAAAACTGTGCTTCAATCCATTCTCTCTTCTGCACTTATTTTCATGATGGTGTTTTATTTTCAGTGAGGATGTTTAAAAAGGAAACTATCAAGGTGAAAGTTGAGGCAATGTAGCATCTTGACTTCAGGCAGAAGAGTCTGGAAGCCAGGAGGTAGGATAAACAGGTTCCCACCAATGAGAAGCTATTTGTCTCCAGGCTCAAAACAAATGTTGTAGGGCTCCACTTCCCAAGCTTTTGAATGCTCTACCCTGGCTGATCTCAAATTGATGCTGTCCTTCCATTATAGAAGGATTTTTAAATGAGGCAAGGAGGTTACATTAAAACCAAGATTGTTTAGAATAAAATGGATCTATGAGTTTCAGAGCAACAGGTAGAACTTTTCTCAGGTCAGGAACCAAGCTGGTTTGAATCATTCCTGGGCTGCATTCCAAAAGCCATAGAACAAAAATAAAATTAATTACCTTCTATTTATATGCAACTGAACTTTAGTATAGTTAAGACATTTACTCTCCAGGCATGACTTTAATAAATTACAGTCTGGGAACACAAGTGGCTGTCAAGGTTCTGTGGATCTTCAAAGATCTTTTAACATTTGAAGGATCACCTCTTCCTGATTATATCTCACTCTATCAGGTTCAAGAGAAGAAGCATGCTGTAGGTCCAGTATGGGAGGGAACTACATCTGGTGGGACCCGGGAAAAATACCATTTCACCATTCCACCTGAATTAAGACTGGCCCCATCTTTGACCTCCTTCCAAAATTCCTACGAAGCATGATTGTATCAACAGGCTTGGAGATCTCAAAGTAATGGGGAATTAGTGAGAAGGCTGCAATACCTTTTCCATCAAATTATGTCTGATCTGTCAATAACACATACTGCTGTTTGTTTTTCATGGTATGCCACCCAGAGCCACATCTTGTGATACAGGCAGCTATATAAATAAGAATAAATAAATGGCTTGCATGTCCCTCTCAGACTGCAATTTATTAAGTATATTCCCATTTTCCGTTGTGGAGCTGTAAGAAGCCATGGAAATATAACTTGTATATATTATAAACCAAGAACATTGAAACTCATGTAGACTGTGGGGATCAAATTACTCATTGATTAAATTTCCAAGGGCTAAGACAGTCAGAGGCTTAGTATGGAACCGTGGTTAGAATACTGGAGACCATGTTTGTGTTTGACTAACTCAATATACATTGTGTTCACTCAATAAACCAAGCCACAGTGTGGCCTGCTTGCCCATGTTTTAGTATGTTGTGTGAACACAGTGTATATTACTTTAGTCAAAAAGCTGTAATTAAACTGAAACTTGTCTCACTGTGATGTTTGACCAGAAGCTGTGTGAACCCAGGTGCATCTATGTTTGAATCCATACTGATCTGTGAAAATCACTCTGTGGAGCATAATTTTTGGCTAAGAATTACTTGCATATGCATCCTTAGTTATTTTCAAAACTCACCTGATGGAATAGCAACATACATGACTTATTTTCAATATTATCACAAATTTAAAGGATATGGCTGCAATGTCTATGCATAAGATTAAAAATGCTGATAAAATAGAATTGTTAAGACATGATTAAGTGAAATTGCTATGCTGAAGTGTTAACGTTTCTGCACACTTGCTCAATTATGCTCACTTATTTCTGTATTGCATTTGCTACAGCTTTAATATGACCAATTGAATCAGGTCTTCATACAAATACAAATTCATTGTTTCTTCTTAGCATTTCTTAGAAGTATTATTTTAATTATCTTTGTATTACTCAACATCTTCATAATTGAACAGAGTCTTCATTGATAGATATAATTTTTCTGTGGCTCATCAAAATAATTGAAGATACATTGGGAGGAGAAAGTAAATAGGAAAACTCAAATGTGTTATTTTCTTGCTCTTTTCAAGCACTATAACAATTGGCACTTTCTTCTTGTGGATCCCTGAGGATTTAAAAATGAGGAGAGATTAAAACAAGTGGGCGCAAGACAGAATTTATTTAAAAAATTCTGTTTTCAAGTTCTAGTTCTATTTGAAATCTAATTGCGTCTCTGGGGAAGCCTTGGGAGCTGAAACTGAATGAAAATCCAGATTTTGGTTTTTAAATTGATTTATTAATAGCTAGATTATTTCCCCTTTGTCACATACTGTGAAAAGGTTCCGCTTAAGTTATGGTAGAAACCACAGTCCAACAGGCTGAATCATGTCTTTTGACATTTAAACTGGATCATTATAAAAGATAGCTTTTGCTGAGCTACACAACTATATGCAACTAATCTTTTATCGTTGCCTAGTTACATTTATGAATGACAATGCTATAGTGAAAAGTGAAAAAATAGCTATACTTAACAAACTTACAGGTTTCCTTTTTCTGATTTTTTTTTTAAATGCCAACCTTTTCCAACAATAAGGAAACATTTCCAGAGTTCTTTCCTTAGCTCTTTTCTTTAAGAACTGTAAATTCTATTCCTTTTACTCCTGCCTTCTGTCCTTTACTTTACATTTTAGCCCTATATGATATCCAGCCTTTTAACCCTTAGACTTCAGGAGGTCGAACTCAAGGTTTGAGTAGCCCTCTTGTTCTGAGTTGCTTCTCCGTCTCTCAATTCTTGCCAGTTTATTGGAGGGAGGGAAGCAATTACTTGTTGCTGGCTATAGCTGGTCTGTTTCTGTTGCTCCTTTCTCAGATGCAGAAGCTTCTAAGTCTCTGTTCCAGTGGTGGTATTCTACTGGTTTGGCCCAGTTTGGCCGAACCAATAGCTCTGAGAATCATCTGTGAGTGAACCAGTTTGTTCCGATGATCAGCTGCTAAGCCCTCCCACCTGTCCTGGCTCTATACTGACCTTTATTTCCTGGTTTTGAAGCATGTCAGCTGTTGAAGACACAGGGAAATGCAGGATTACACGAGAAGGTCAGTATTAAACCCTTTGCATGTGCGCATGTGCCCACCAAGCTATACCCACAGAACGAATGGTAAAAAAAAGTTGAATCCCACCATAGGTCTGCTCACTACATCAACTGTTTTGGTCTCACCTTCTCCACACACAACTAGGTGCTGTAGCTCTCCAATACACTCTTATTTGTCTCTTCCACCAACACATACAACCTGGGCCCTTCAGCATTTCTGTTTTATCTTTCTGCAGATTGCTCCCTTGCTCTTTTAAAGTCCCAGGGAACAATCCATAAAGGACAATGTAATCTTATTACATTGTAATCTTATTAATTTATGTAATCCATAAAGAAGGAAAACCCATCAGCAACTTTGAGTCTTTCCTTCCAAACATAGTAAGAACACTGGACCTTCTGGGTTCAGGGTTGAACTCAGGAGCCCTATTGTTCCTCTCTTGACTATCATTGTGGCTATATTTCCTGGTACTGTTTGCATTGTCCTTGAGGGACAAATATGTGGAATTGGCAGGCTGTCAAAATAGCACAGTGGATGATTGTCTCTTTAGACCTTGTTCTGGGGAAGAAGACATAAGGACAGGTTGTTCTGGGGAAAGCCCTTCGGAACATATTGTACTTCTGGGAGCAATGTAAATTGGGGCTGCAAATTCTTTGAAGAAGCAAGCAAGCAAGCAAAGTTGTTCCATGAAAATCCAGGCTTGGCTATTTGCAGTTTCTGCGAGAACAATCTCATGGGGATGTCATACTTGATATGCATATAGTTCTTTCATCAAATAGCAGAGGTTCCTGTAAAAGAAGGAAAATTATCATTCAAACAGTCACATTGAGACACTGCTGTTTCTTCATATGCACAGATGAAGAGTTCAGAAAAAGCAGCTTTGCAAGGGCTACAATGCAATTCTCCTGCTTTTATTGTGCACAGTTGCCTGGCCTGATTTATAGAGTTGTTTTGCAATCTGCAAAAATCATCACCGTTCACTTATAGCACATTGTGTTGCTTTCACTATTTCTCTTTACATGCACACACAGCTAGATCAAAGGGAAAAAAAAACCCCAGCAACAGACAAACTCTGCAATCCTCTTTGATGGGCTATAGCCAGGAGCTGTCCATCTGGAAGCGTGCTTGAAAATTCGGATTCAGCTTTGCTGAATCATGTAATAATGAGTGTATGACTGATAGGGACATCAGAGGAGTTTCCCTTTTCTTCCCTGTTTCCAAATTCCACCCAGCTTTCAGTGTAGTTTTGCCAACATAGGAAACAGCTGTTTTCCCAGCCAGCATTCAAGGCCCAAAGGAACAAATGTTTTATTACAGTCCAAGGCTAGCTCATGCATTCAAGGCAAGAGATGACTCCCATAGCTGAGTCCAGCTCCTAGAACTTCAAAGTCATAGTGCAGAATCTCTTCCATCCAGATGTGTTAGGCTGTAACATCAAGTTACTAGGGGGGGAAAGTAGAACTGGCTGGGGATTAGGAACATTTATTCATTAACTCAATGACTTGTTTTTACATGAAGAGCTCCTTTCATTTTATTTCCACAAAAACTCAGTGAGATAGATTGAGCTGAAAGAGGATGGTTGACCCAAAGGTATTTAGTGGTTTTCCATGGCTAAGAGTAGATTTGACCCCAGGGTCTCTGCAAACTTATTCCAACACATTAACTCTTATTCCACTCGTTCTCACATGACTTCCTGGATTACCACCTCCAGAGGGCACACCAGGATGGGAAAAGGTTGTGTATCCTCAATAAATGCAATCTTAGCAATAAGAATTTCTTGTGGAAGGCTTTAAGAATTCTTTTTTAAAACAAACACCTCTGCTTTTGCAGTGAAAGGGTATGGAAATTAGATGCATAGATGAAAGCTACATTGGAAATAAATTTAGCTAAATCATGAGATTTCTGGTTTATGATTTTGGTCGTCCCTTTGTCACATGTGGTGAAAGTTGATCATTCTAAGAAGAATCCTGATGGTTTTTCTTTTATTCTTTTTCAAAGTATGTAAACAGCTTTCTTTTTCTTTTTCTTTTAAAAAACTAATTTTGGAACTTAAAAAAAATGTATTGGCTTGGGAGATCAAATGCTATAAAATTGTCATCTCAATTTGTTTGATTAGTTGAAAGGACAGCCCTTCCCAACTTCAATTTTTGCACCAGAGAAACAAAGCCAAGATACCCATAATTTCAGAACTGCACCTTACATTCTATCATTGCTTCAAATCATTACATTTAAAGTATGCTTCATTTGTTAGCTTTTAAAATACTGAACCGCTTGAAAAGAGGTTAACTGGTATAGCAACCAAGAAACAAGCAAAAACAACCCCAGTTACAATGACAGGGCAAATCACTAGTGTATAAGTAGAGAGCAAACCCTGTTCCCTTGCAGCACTGATGATGTTACCTAGTTGGGTAATGAAATGTCTGTGAGAAAATCAACTCAGAGAACACCAAGGACCTCAAAGGTTATTTGACATTTTTGAATAAAACTCATTTCTGATTGTTTCTAACTTCTGTTGGGAAGGTAATGTTATTTGTTCCAGAAGGCAACCTCCCTAAAATAAAAAGCTGAAATCAGACCTCAATCCTTTCCTCTGTGAGAAATTGAATTTGTTAAATTGCACCATAACTGGGACCCTGGCAATTTTTCAGAGTGTGATTGACTTCTTTTGTGGAAATGTTTCTCATATGGCTGGGAAAAAAAATCTCATTTTTACTTTGTTAAAAATTCCAAACACAGTTGGGGAATTAGATGGAAACTGTATCCGTTAACATGTGTTTCACTAAATTAAAAGGCCCCTGAAGTTGTTCTTTCTCCAGTACGAATATTATGATATAGCATTCCACATGAACAAATTGCTTTGATATGTTTTTAGGTCTTGGTATTTTTTCAATACTTCTGATCTAGATGACTTCCCCCCCCCCTCCTTCTAGTGTGTTTGTATGGGTAGGTGGATGTCTTCTGTAGTTAAAGTTAGGAATTTTGTCCCTTGATGCTTACAAGGAAGCACGTTCCAGTCTTTGCTTTCCTTCTGGAACAAATAATTTCCTAAAAGAAGTTGAAACAATCAGAATTGGCAGTGTTTTAGTTAAAAAAATGTTAAATAATCACTTATATACTTTTCAAAGTAGTTCAGTCTTTTTTTTAAAACAAAAGCAACAACATGGCCAATATTATGTTGGGTGTTTAAATGAATTCAGTCTTCTATAGGCTATGTTCACTTGCAGTCCTCAAACATTAATAGAAAATAAATACTGATGCACCACTTCTGTTGTTGCAAATTATGTTCAAGCATATGCAGAAAACCTGTTAATTTTCTTTAATCTTCTCGTGGCTGTTTATTTCATTTCATAAAATAAAAAGCACCAATATATTTGCCAAGGGATTCCATTTGAGAGGAACCCAAGCAGTGGCGGGCTGTTGACTGGTCGCATGGGTTTAGGTGAACTCGCAGTTGTGATTGCTGGCTAGGCTGGGCCCGCCCACCCATTCCTGTGCTATCCTTTCCATATATAACTAACTTTCTCGCTCATTCCCCCTGCCCATGCTGCCCAGCTGAGTTTCGTGATGCCCCTGCTGCCCTCACTGGAGCTGCCTGAGTTGATTAGCTGCATGTTTGAAGCTCCTTTTCAGTCCCAAAGGGATGCACGCGTGCTCACAACTAGCGAAGAGAAGAAGAATAGTAATGTAGTCTTAGTACATAGTTTAACAGTGTTGTGGTAATTAGTTGTTTAGCAGAGTGATGGCATTCAAGAAAAAACTGTCCTTGTGTCTAGTTGTTCTGGTGTGTGCAGTGCCCTATGGTGTCATTTAGAGGGTAGAAGTTGAAACAATTTATGTCCAGGATGTGAGGGGACGAGATATTTTCACAGTCCTCTTTTTGACTCGTGCAGTATACAGGTCCTCAATGGAAGGCAGATTGGTAGCAATTGTTTTTTTCTGCAGTTCTAATTATCCTCTGAAGTCTGTATCTGTCTTGTTTGGTTGCAAAGCCAAACCAGACAGTTATAGAGGTGCAGATGACACTCAATAATTCCTTTGTAGAACAGGATCAGCAGCTCCTTGGACAGTTTGAACTTTCTGAGTTGACAGAGAAAGAACATTCTTTGTTGTGCCTCTTTGATGACATTTATGATGTTAGGTGTCCATTTTATGTCTTGAGATATGATAGAACTTAGAAACTTGAAGGTCTCTTGTTGATAATGTGTTGTCTAGTATTGTAAGAGGTGGTTAGGGTTTTAGGGTTTCTCCTAAAATTTATCACCATTTCTATGGTTTTGGTTGAGTTTAGTTCAAGATAGTTCTGGTTGCACTATAAGGCTAGTTGTTCAACTCTCCCCCCTCCCCCCATCTGTATGCCGATTCATCGTTGCCTCAAATGAGACCAATCACTGTTGTANTATAAGGCTAGTTGTTCAACTCTCCCCCCTCCCCCCATCTGTATGCCGATTCATCCTTGCCTCAAATGAGACCAATCACTGTTGTATCATCTGCAAACTTGAGTACTTTAACAGAGGGATCTTTTGAGATGCAGTCATTGGTATAAAATGATGTTGATCTGGAAAAGTAGAGAAATTTAAAATGCCCATGAAAAGAGATAGGATAGAGAATTCCATATTACAGAATATCTTTTTACAGAGAAAGATGACCTGGAACCCAAATGAAAGTTAGAATTCAAGGTGATGTTTAAGCACCCAATTTTGTAAATTGTAGGAGACAGTGAAACTTACTTAGCAGCAAATAAAAAAACAAAATCCTAATGCAAGTCCCTTGGTAGATATATTTATCTATTACTTCAAAAAGGTCTTATATATTTTTCCCCTGTTTATTTTTTTTTACCCTACTTTTCCCCTGAAAAATTTCATATTTTTATTGGAGTCTATGGAGACAAGGTTGCTTTGTGTTTTTCCCAGCCTTTGTTCCCAGCTTCTAGGGTTATGATTTTTTTGTTTGGTTTTAAACTAATCTTTCTTCAGTAGAGGGAGACACTAAAGTAATCTGACTATATATGTGATGAAAAGGCATGCCTCACACATGGAAATAGCTTCTATGTCTGGCCTGTGGTCTGAGTGGCTGGGATTGTAGCATGCCATTCAATATTAGTTTTAGAAGAGCTCTGATTTTTTTTCACTTGTGGTCACAATACTTTAAAAGAAGCTTGATGGGGTAATAGCTTGCATCTCTAAACATTTGATTTATTGCATTTTTCTTTGCTCCCTAATTTTCTTATTCATTCCCATAAGGCAGCTGCTTCAAAGTCATTACTTCTCTCCCAACACTTGTGAGTAGGTTTACTTAGTGGGAAAGGCAAGGAGCTGTATTGGGAGCATTCTTCATGGAATGCTTGTTCTACCATGGCTTACGATCCGTTGAGATGGGAGGACAAATAAAGGGGTAGGACATCCATTTGCATGGCTCTGATCAAAGATAGCTTTCTAGGTTTTCAAAGGGTAGAATCCATGTCTGGGAACCTCTGCATGATGGAAAAAGATGAAACAGTGCTGTGATTTGGAACAGGGCAACATTCTATATTCTCAACTAATTCCTAAGGTTTGTGGAAGTTTCTTAAGATTCCCAGTGCTGCACTTATTTTAAAGCTGAGGACACTTGTGACTTTTGTGCTATTTTTGTGCAACTTGCAAAAAGGAATTGTGGCAAATACTCACAATAGTATTACTATTACACAATACTCAATAGTGAGTAAGTCTTACTTACTTACATAGTAAGGGTAGCTTAAAAGCAAAGACTGATCTGTGTATTCATTGTAATTAAATTAATACAACCCGTGTCTTCCTTAGCCATTATGTTTAGGTTCTTTAAAGCAGTTCAGGTGGGCATCTTCTTCATGTTATCTCTGCAATAGAAACCTCATGAAGTAAATTGCCTGAGGGTGTGGTTGACTAAGAGTCACTGAATTATGTTTCCTGGGCTGAGAATAGATCTGTACTTTGGCCTCTTCAATTGCAAACTAATTCCTTCATAACTATATTATTAGTATCATTATCATTATTATTATCAATAACCATTATTATCATTATTATCATCATAATTATTTTCATTTTTATTATAATGTATATAATTACTTTATATTTGTCTTTTTCAATTAGAGTAAAAAATACTGTGTTTCCCCAACAATATGGCCTCCACCAATAGGAAGGCCCAGCATGATTTCTAGGCATGAGGTGAAATTAAGCCCCACCCCCAAAATGACCCCCCCCAAAATTTAGGCCTCTTTAAATTATGCGTTTCCCTGCCATTTCTCACATCGTTCATTAAACATTACATTACATTACATTACATTACATTACATTACACGAGGTAAAGAGAAATGGGCGGGGGAAGGTGGGGGGATGGGGAGAAAACTTGCCTTTAGGAGTGCCCTGCAGGTAGCCTAGGCTAGAATACCCTGATAGCAGCTCCCTGAAGGCAGAGTCCCCAGCCGCTTCAGGCTGTGGCGTGGCTGCCCATGTCCCTCGCCTTTAGGCAGTCTCTTTCAGGTGATGGAAGCTCCCTAAATGCAGTCACCAGCCACTTCAATTTGGCTGGTAGAAGCAGCCTCAGGGCGAGCGTACACACACACACTCCCCTCGCCGTGAGGCCGCTTCTTTCAGCAGATGAAAGCTCCCTTGAAGGCAGAGTCCCTAGCCACTTCAGGGTGAGGCGGGGCTGCCCGTGTCCCCTCGTCTTTAGGCAGTCTCTTTCGGGGATGGAAGCTCCGCAAATACAATCAATCGGCCAGTAGAAGTGGCCTTGGGGAGAGCGCACACACACACACTTCCCTTGCTGCGAGGCTGCTTCGACCGGCCAGTTGAAGTGACTGCGTGACTGCATTTGGGGAGCTTCCATTACCTGAAAGAGACTGCCTAAAGTCGAGGGGACACGGGCAGCCATGCCTCGCCCTGAAGCGGCTGGGGACTCTGCCTTCAAGGGAGCTTTCGTCTGCTGAAAGAAATGGCCTCGTGGCGAGGGAAGTGTGTGTGTGTGTGTGCGCTCGCCCGAGGCTGCTTCTACCGGCCGATCGAAGTGTCTGGTAACTGAATTCTGGGGAGCTTCCATCGCCCGAAAGAGACTGCCTAAAGGTGAGGGGACACGGGCAGCCATGCCATGCCCTGAAGCAGCTGGGGACTCTGCCTTCGGGGAGCTTTTTGTTGGCTGATAGAAGCGGCCTTGCGGGGCGAAGGTACGTGCCGGTAGGAGGTACCGTGGGGTACGGCGAGGTAGGAGAGGAAATTAAGTCACCCCCGAAAAGACGGCCTAGCTGTTTTTTCAGGGGTCAAAAAAAAATAAGGCCCAGCCTTATTTTGTGAGAAACACGGTCATACGATGACAAGTTGGTCAAGGGGTTGCCCATAATTTACCCAGAGTGGTTTTCTATATAGCTTGATGCAATCTTGTCCCTTTGGGGCTGCAACTTCCAGATTTTCAGTCAGAATGGCCCAAGGAAACCTTCATTACATTCTGACATTTTACAGTTATCTCAGTGAAGGTTTCCTGCCTGAACAGGGGGGGTTGGATTCGAAGTCCTTCAAGGTCCCTTCCAACCTGTTCTGTTCTGTTCTGTTCTGTTCTGTTCTGTTCTGTTCTGTTCTGTTCTGTTCTGTTCTGCTCTGTTCTGCTCCGCTCTGTTCCATTCCATTCTGATATTACTGTATTCATCTGCAGCCTTTGGATTCTTTTTTAATATAAGTTAGATTTATACTTTCTGCTTAGTGCATTTCTGAATCAAAGGAAATTTTCAGCATTCTAAGAGTACAAGAGTTTACTAGGCAAGAACGATCTGCTGGCTTTTCCTTGCAACCGAGGCTAGGAAACCTTATATTGAGGCTTCATTGCTGTGTTTCTTCCCATAACACTTGTCCTTCTCAACTCAGCAGCTCTGTAGATCCACGGGATGTGCCAAGACGAGAGAGATTTAGGACTGTGCTGTGAGCTGGACAGAGGAATGTGACTTAATCTTGCTTCACAAAGGGAAAACATACCATTTGCTTTATGTCATTCTGTTTTAATTTAAACATTGTCTGGATAAAATGGAATTGATCCTTGTTGCAGCATTATTGGGTCAGCTGTAAGTACAGCGGGTAGAAAGTATGCATTCATATGGTTGGTCACAAGAAGGTTAAATGTATAAAATACTTCTAGAGTTATAAAAGTAAAAAACTTTTATTTGTGGTGTGAGAATCAATCTATAACATCGCTCCTGCCTAAGGGGACCCTAATCCTTGGCAAATTCTTGGAGCCCTCTATACTATACAGCCCTTCTTTATTATGTTTATATTGGAAAATGCTGAGCTTTTTCCCTCTAGTAACAAATTGCAACCAGCTTGCCTTCTATTGAGGACCTATATACTGCACAAGCCAGAAAGAGGGCTGAGAAAATATCGACAGACCCCTCTCAACTTCTACCTTCAAAGCAATGTCGTGGAGCTTCGCACACCAGAACAACTAACAACTAGACACAAGGACAGTTTTCCCCCGAATGCCATCACTCTGCTAAACAACTAATTCCCACAACACTGTCAAACTATTTACTAAGATTGTATTACGATTCTTCTCATCCTTCCGATTACCTCTTTCCTCCCACTTATGACTATAACCTTGTTGCTTGTATCTTTATGATTTATATTGTTTTATATAGTTTCCTAGTATGATTTGACTGTTTATTCAGTATTCTGTGACTTTCACTAAGTGTTGTATCTTATGATTCTTGATGAATGTATTTTTTTTATGTACACTAAGAGCATATGGACCAAAGACAAATTCCTTGTGTGTTTAATCACACTTGGCCAATAAAGAATTATATTCTATTCTATAAACTATTTCAAGTCTCCCCTCAGGACACCGCATGCCAAAACAACTAGACACAAACACAACCCCCCCCCATGCCATCACTCTGCGAAACATCTAATTCCTACAGCACTGTCTTATTCCTAAAGATATTTACCCATGTAGTAGAACTGTATTGCTATTATTATTCTCATCTTCTCATCTTTCTTATCTCTCCATCTTTCCTACTGCTTTTTCCTTTTGGTATCTTCTGAGTTATCACTTGTTTGTATCTTATGATTTATGATCTATAACTTACCATTTTGTTGTTTGGGTGTACACACAGAGCTTATGCACCGGAGACAAATTTCTTGTGTTTCTATTCACATTTGGCCAATAAAGAATATTCATATGTTCGTATAAAAAAAATCAATAGACTTAGAACAACTTTATTGTCACTTTTAAATGTACACAAGTCGGCATATATTAAAATGAATTTCATTGCATTTAGCTCTCAAAGGGTCACCACCTCCTATATGAACTATATAAACATGACAAAAAATATGCATATACTCACATATATATTGTATGACACAGAGAAACAACACAGTCTAGTCCGGATGTATACATGTACAGGGCGAAAAAAAAAACATATTTTATGAGTTTACCAGATGGATGACATAGGGAACAAAGCTGTTACAGAATCTGGTAGTCCTGTTAGAAATATTTCTAGAGATACACATTCTCCATTGGAATTGAAGTCAATCTCAAATAAAATGTATTCTCATCAAGCTGGGATATTTTTGGACTGCGGTTCTCATGATTTCTTGCCACAAGCCTTGCTGGTTGGAGCTGATGGCTGAAAACCAAGACATCTGGAGAGCTAGCAGGTTGCCTTCTCCAGCTGTATGAGAATATTGCAAATGTCATGAAATATTAAGCTAAGCTGCCCTGTGAGCTTCAGCCTGTCGGTGTGAATAATACAAGTCAAGCTAAAGTGTCCAAGTTAGAAGTTGGTATAGTTGAACAACAGGAGAGTTAAATAGAGCATAGAAACACATAAGGGATGGTGCCTGTAAACTTCCAATAAAGGAGTTTGTTTTGCATCTTGTTCACTTCTTCCTTGCCTCTTTCCTAGTGACCTGGTTGACTACAGTTTTCTTTCTGGAAAAATATTCTGCTTATATGTGTGGTTAAGAAGCTATTTTTCTCCTCAGTGATGGTCAAAGTCATTAATTTGGGTGTGGATTATCCCTTTGTTAAAAATCTATGGAAATTTCTCCTTTATCACAAAAGGTGTACTGTGCAGAACGTGGTGATGTTGAAGGCTGGTTTGCCTTTATAGTTCATTCTGTCATCACCGTCTCATAGCTAGAAGCTTTCAGAGGCAGGAGATTGTTGAGTTGACATGTTAATCATTTGTGAAATGAATGGCTGCTTTCCTTTGCTTCCTTTTTTTGTTTGCTTAGATATCTAAAATAAGATTCTGAATATATTCAGACCATAATACTTCTCAGAGTTCAGTCTTTCTGAAAAAAAGTATTTGTCAGCTGAGCCAGTTTTTCCTCATTGTTTTGATTTGAAATACAAATAAGAATTAGTGTTTCTCTAGATTGTGAGTCAGTATTAGCTGTTCCCCATGAACAGCAAATTCAGTATTGGGTAAGTGCCGGTGCTACATCTTAATTAACAGTAAAATAAAGTAAAAAAAACAGCAACGTAAAGATATTAATTTAAATATATTTTAGACTGGATCATGACCATATAAACATCCTCACTGTGTACATGTTCACATGCATATTCATATGTATATGTACAATACTTATCAGTCTATTTTTAGTTTACTTCAGTTGTAGATAACTATGATGTATGTGTTTTCTTCAGTCAATTAAAACACACAGATTCCTGATTATACTTATTCAGGTTTATTTAATTTTGTAGCCTGATGCACAAAGCAGCAATCAAAATGTTGTCAATTAAAAAAATTCTCTTCATTTTTTTTAAAAAATATATCTTCAGAAAATTTAATTGTGGCAGTTTCTTGGTTATAGGGAAACCTGGCTAGTAGAAAGTAAATAAATGTGAAAAGCAAATACTAAGCATTTAAAACTGAAGTTTTTTTTAAAACAAACATTTTCATATTATACTTTATGCTTTTAAAGTATAAAGTTGCTCTGGTGTTTCTTCATAAATGCAATGGCCTGAAACAGCAACATAATGGGGTTAATTTGGTTCCTAGTACAACACTGAATATTGCTGCTAAATTAGGAAGTACAAATTTCAGCATAGCTTATTAAAATGTAACTTATTTAAAATTAAATTTATACTTCTTTGCTTCCCCTTGAAAGGAAAGTAAAAATTGATTTTTTTTCTTTCTAGCGTTTTCTTGCAGAACTGGGTCCACTTTTCCCCCCAGATCAACCAAGTGTTGCTCCATTGGTTAGACAGCAATTGGCTGACCAGCTTGTTGCCCCAATCCTGACATTGTGGGCTGAGAGAGAGTGACTGACCCAAAGCAAAATGAGAAAGTGATAGAATTGCCTCATAAATATGTCCAAGGCCCATAACTAAAACAATATTCAAATGCTGTTTTCATAATGTGATATGTTGGATTTTAACTTACTGTGTTGTATGAATTCAGTCAGTTATGATTTGTTTGGGGGGAGTTTCCACTCCTGTGCTTGCCTTTAGGTAGTTGAAGGAAAAAAATGTGGGACATCCTTAACCTTGAGACTCACAGGAATAATGTATGCTATTAGTTGGGACTGAAGACAATCCTTACAGTTATTCCTGCAAGTGTAAAGTTTCAAGTAGAACAGGGGTGGGCTTCAAAAATTTCAGCAATGGATTCTCTGCCTGATTGCTGGGTAGATGTGGCCAGGGTGTGCATGGCCTAGTTGACCTCCTGCACCATGGTGTGGAGGGAGGCGTTTTTGCCTTCCCCAGGCTCTAGAGGCTTTTCTCGAGCCTCTTGGGAGAGCAAAAACTGCCTCCCCTGGGCTCCGGAGACCCTCTGGAGACTGAAAACGGGCCTGTTTCCTGACTTCCAGAACTTATGGGAGGCCCATTTTCCCCCCTCCCTGAGCCTCTGCAGGGACTCTGCACTTAATCTCACATCCAAAGCGGGCTGCGTGGAGACTCCTGGGGGGGTGGGGCAGGGTGGGGTGGGGGTGGAGAGGGGCCAGCCAGGAGTGGGATTTGGTGATTCTCTGAGCCAGCTATAACATTAGCAACGGGTCCTCCTCAACCTGGGTGAACCTGTAGGAGCCCAGCCCTGGACAGATGGTCTGAAGCATTCCTTTAAGGAGATGAGAGCTTGCTCCACATTAGATATTGTTGAAAGAAATATCCTTCTGGGATCAGTTCCAAGTGGGGAAAAAGACACTGGAAACATGGAGGCTATTTGAAAAGATGGTTTAATGGTGGACAGCAGGACCACATGGCTTGGAGCTCCAAAGTGAAAAAGAAAGGATGGTCATATACTGCAAGGTGAGAAAGTCAAGAAGGAAAGACCAAGATGCTGAGAAACCCTTATATAACCTCTGTTGGACCCCACCTTAGTGTTTCTTGTTCCTGTGTAAGGAATGTATCACATTGGCTGTCAGACTCCCAGGGGCGGGGGTCTTAGCTAACTTTGTAGGCTTTGTCTGGACCACATGGCTTCACCTGAGTGCTGGCTGATACAATCTTCCCAGGCCAGGTAGTGAGATGGGCAGAGGCCTTTATTATGCAGAATACTCTGGCCTAGGCCTTAATGGCTCATTAGCAAAGGTGGGTGAGCTGAGTTTCTGCTTCTCTGAGTTTCTACTTTACTCTTTTTAGGGGAAATATTCTGCCTTTTTAATATTTCCCAGGATATTTCATTTTTCTAGGAGAGGGGTGGGTGCTAACTTCCTACAATGTCATGACTGTACCTTGTTTACCTAGCTCACAAAACCTGCTGGTTTATTATTGATTTCCCTGACATTTACTGTATTTCATCAGGTTAGATTAGAAGTCCTGCAAGGTCTCATCCAGCTCTAATCTAATTCTGATTCTTCTGATTTTGACTGAGTTGTTTGATCCTAGTTAGATACAAGAACCACCTCTATATTCTTAACTGCATACTTCTCATGATTGGCCTTTGGGTACCTCCTTTTGATGCAGATCCAGGCAAGTCATGATTCAGAATTATAAACCATAAAATTGGTAATCTGCCTTAAACCACTCCAAATTGTAAGTCTTTCTCGTGTGGTGTAATCTACTTTAGATCTTGGCCATTGCTTCCGGTGTGATCTTTTGACTGGTGACGGGAAAAGTTTCTGTATAACTTCTCTTCTCTAGCAATGTTGTGGTTCCTGTTGGTCATGCTTCGTTGACCGAAAGCATTTAAAATAAGATGGATGACAGGCCCTCCTCTGTGCAATAAGAGGTCTTGCTGCTGGCCACTTTGACTCCCTCAGAACACGACACTTTGTAGTATTTCATTCGTAGTAGAAAGCTGTGATGGCACTAAAATCTTCGTTGGCACTGAAACGTTTTAAAATGTATGATGTTGGGAAGCCTTTCATAGGATGCTGTACACGGTTGAATGCTCTTATATTAAAAAAATATTGAGAGGAGACTTCCTGGGGATAATTTGGTGGCCATAAAATGAAAACAAACATCCCCTTTCTCCAATAAAAAGCTTAAGAGCCTTCCTTGGCTGGAGTGTTTCTGGTAGAGGGAAAAAAGATGTTTCATCTTATTTAGAATTGATCAAACTAGATATTTTGTGTAGCCATATTCAAGTAATGCTGTACATAACCCTGAGCTGTTTTCATGCTTGTAATAGCTATTGATTTATGTTTTTTTTTACTATACAGTATGAATTTTAACTTATAGCCTCTAGATTCTCACAGCATGTAAATACTTCTATTCTGGTAACTGTAACCACAGAAAGCAAAGGGATGAGACTGTCCTTAAAGCAGAAGAGAAGAAAATCCTCCAGCTTTAAGTCCAAACTAGGATATAGTATAGGAATTAGATGAGGTTGAGTTTTTTTTTTAAATTTTAAGATATACAGTAAAGTCAGAAGGGTAATGGACATGGTATTTGGCATATTGTTCACACGTGCTTTTTGAATCTGTCAGGAATGGCTAAACTTTCAATGTTGGCTGCTGAAGCAAACATTTTATGGGCAGCTGAGGGCTACATTGTGATCTGGAGATGGTGTGGAGGAGACGAAGCCAGGAGGTTCAAACTTTGCTTTATAAATTACACAACCAGGCCTATGGTTGTGTAATTTATGATAGATGATCTGCATTAATATGCATTTATGCATGGATGTGCAAGTGTGTGTACCAGACTACCAAGTTTTGATAATTGTTGTCAATATATAAACAGAGGTGAGATGCTGTCCTGTGTTTTCAAGTTGTCCAGCCCCAGGCTTAGTAATAGTTGTAGATATTAAAAGCAGGATATGCAGGATACAACTTATGATATTCTGCTATTCACTGTTACATTCTGGCAACTGATCTGGGTTCGCTTTATTCTTGGCATATTCATCTTGCAATTGTTGGATTGATTCTTGACTTTAATGATGAGTAATTCTTAGCTCAATATAGGTCAATTGAGTTCTTTTACTATTTAGTGTCAAATATTTTATTAAAGTATACTATACTATAATAGATGGTACTAGACTAGGCTAGATTGTACACTCCCTTTTTATGACCCTGTCATCCCTTAATTTGGGCTAGAATCAAGGGACTGGATGTAGCTGGATATTTACTGGCCAGATGCTCTTTCTGACACCACGTGGAGTTCACAGCAGATACTTTTTCTTTGCGCCCTAGGAAAGAACCATCTGCTGCTACCTAGGCTTAAACTCTGAACCTTCGTCTTCATCACTAGGCTACCATATTGCTCACGATAGGATAGGATAGGATAGGATAGGTTTAGGATAGGATAGGATAGGATAGGATAGGATAGGATAGGATAGGATAGGATACCATACCATACCATACCATACCATACCATACCATACCATACCATACCATACCATACCATACCTCTTGAATTTATAAACTACTACTGGGGATGATGTACAACGGAACTTGAAGACAATAGAGGCATCAGAAATATTGCAGCTCTTTAATTCATAATTTACTTCACAGACCAGTCATTTCTCCTCCATGCTGCATCGAGAGCCAGGATGGGTTGACTCCTTCCTATGAGGTCATTTAGCTGAGTCTGTACTAAAATAAAAAGGTCAGCCCCCAGAAGAGACCTCAGCTTTTGACTCAGCTCCTTTCAGTCAGTAGCTGTGTCTCTGAAAGCGTTCTGTTAGATAGCAATCACCAGCGATCTTCAGTACTTTTTTTCCTCACTTCACTATGGAATATTTTCCTGTACTTTCATTTTTGTCTCTTAACAATGACCTAAAACAGTTGATTGACCTTTTGGGATGGCAACAAAACACTAACACTCCAAGACAAGATAGTGACTTATCCCTCACTTGGAGGAATACATTATTCTGCCTCAGTATCTCTGCAAATGATTTGGAGAGGATGAAATATTTCAAGTTTCTAAAATTATCTACAACACTTCAGGATATGAAGAGTATTAAGTGTCTGGTGAGAAGAAACTGGAATAGGAAGAAAAGGAAGAGCCTCTATCAGCTTAGATAAGCATTCTGGTGGGAAGGGGAAAGTTGGTGCAAACAACTTCCCATTAAAGATGCACTTTTGTAAACTTTTAAAAAAATGTTTCTCCGTTATGTTATTAGATTTTAAAAAAGCCTTCAAAACATTTTTCTGCCTTATGAATAGGTTTCTTGTTTATTTTCTAAATGTTGGTTATGTGGCTGTTTCATTTTCGGGAATTCATTTATTGTTGTTGATCCTTTCATGTGATATGTCATTCCACCAACTGGAACAGTTTTTCTCTTCAGAGCCAATTTCAGATTTTAGATTAACCGTCTGCCCCAAATCACATTAGACTGGTACGAGATTGTGATCTCTCTACTATATTTTTAATGATGATATACTCTTAAGATTTCTGGTCGTTGGGTTAAATAATGTGTCCATTCCTTCACATCCCAGCACATGTGTGCATCTATACATGCAGTGTTACTTATACACACACATACACACACACCTCTTTCCTTTTTCCTTTGGAACTGTTGGTCCCGTCTGGTAAACCAAAATTCAGCTAAACCTATGTTTTCTGTAAAGCCCATGTCCCACTGCACCAATGGATGCAAAGAGGATGTAAAACATTAAAAAAAGCTTGCCATCCTTTGGAAAACGCTATGCATCCATTGGGTACTCACTGCATACATGTTTCATATGCTCTATCCTTTGAGCATCCGTCCACTGAGATTTCATCCGCCCAAGAAGTTTTGAGCTGCACAAAACTTTTTGAACGGATGAACTTTCCGCTGTGCACGATGTAAATCCGTGACATATACGGGCAACAAACGTTCTATGTCCATTTATCATCCGTTAAACATCCGCTGTATCCTCTCTGCATCCTCTGGGCATCCTCGCAACTCACATCCATTGCAGCTGAAAACGAAAAGAGGGAGGAAACAAAAGGTACATGGAATGTCTGCACAGCGTTAGTAGCACGGAAATAGAAAGGATGCGCAGTGAAAGGTTTGCATCCGATATACATCCGCTAGGCTTCCTATGAACATCCGTTTAACATCCCCGCTACATACTACCCACGTCCGTTCTTTTCCGTTCTTTTCCGTTCTGTTTATGCAAATTTTTGCCACTTTTTGGAGCGGATGACAATTGATGGAGCCACCCCCGAAATTTTGCTCATCCGCTGTGTCCTTTATGCATACATTTTGCGTCCGTTGGCCAGTGGGACAGGGCCTTAAGCACTAAAGTATCCAAAGGGCCACCAAGCTGATGGTGCTCTCAACAAGGGAGGTACAGGTAATACTCGTCTTAGGACCACAATTGAGCCCAAAATTTCTGTTGCTCATTGAGACTATGTTAAATGAGTTTTGCCCCCTTTTACGATTTCCTTGCCACCATTGTTAAGTGAATCACACCAGTTGTTAAATACAGTAACCCGGTGGTTAAGTGAATCTGTCTTCCCCATTGACTTTGCTTGTCAGAAGGTCGCAAAAGGGGATCACAATACCCAGGGACAGTGCAACCGCCATAAATATGAGCCAGTTGACAAGCATCCGAATTTTGTTCTCCGTGTGCTTAACAATTTCCCCTTCAACTTTTGAAGGAGTTTGAGGACTATAGTTTAAGTTTTCCAGGGTTAGGCTCCTTAATAAATATCAACCGTCCTCTGGGAGGCATTTATGGGGGATGTGTTTTGTGAAAGTCTTTGTGTCAACTGGAATTTTTGGATCACAACTTAAGAATAAATGTCAAAAGCAACATTTTTGGCTGGACCTTGTTTATATCCTGGTGACAGGGAAATGACTTAATGAGAGCAAACAGTAGTCTCCAGGCGGAAGAATTACCAGATAGAAGCAATCAAGGAAGATTGAAGGCAGAGATAGAGTGCATTAAATTTGCTTGGTCAAGAGCCTTTTGCCTGAGCTCCAAAATAATGCTTCCTTTTACTGATGGGTAGAAAAGTACATGCCTCTTGATTGAGTCCTGCCTTCTCTTCACTGGCCTTGCCTTTTTATTTTGTCTAGATTGTTTTATATTTCAGTGTTAGAGCTTCTTTCGTACTATGGAGATACAAGAGGCAACTGGACTTTCTGGTTTTTTTTTCTTTTTCTTTGAAGACGTTTCAATTCTCATCCAAGAAGAGCTGAAGAAGCTTCTTGGATGAGAAGCGAAACGTCTTCAAAGAAAAAAAAAACCCAGAAAGTCCAATTGCCTCTTGTATAAAGCACCTTTGGAACATCCTTCATACTGTTAATCTGTGGTTACCTATTAGTGGCATATGTCCACAATGCCTAACAACAGACTGCAAGACAGCTGAACTTTTATGTTTGGTGGTTTCTAATCAGGTTAGATTAGAACACAAACCTACAGGCATATCTGTAGCAACTACATATTTGCAAGCATTGCAAGCTGCAAGTATTTTTAGATACTATCAAAAGGGATTGAGTGATGATCTGGACTCTGGGTAATATGCTTTTCAATCATAAGTGCATTATTTTCAAAAGTGAAGCAAGGGATTACAATGTTGTTAAGAGCAAATAGCAGTGGAAAAAATCCCTTTTTTTGGTCAATCTGTTAAGGAATTGGGTAACTTTCTTAACTGTATCTTTCACAAACACTTTTAAAAGCAACGAAGCTTGCACAATCCCTATCCAGAAGCCCTTTTTAAATCATCAGTCTTTTAGCATTTTACAAAGAGATGCAATAATTCCAAATAATTCCAAACTAAGAGAGTTCATTCTCCATGTTTCCATTCCAGCGAAACTGACTATTGTAAACCAGAACTTCATTGCAGGAGAATGTGATTGTGAAAGTTGTACCTGTTGCATTTATGCATGGACACCCACCTACTATATGTAGTTTATTTATAAGACAGAATTGTCTTGACTTCATTCTTCAGTGATTCAGGCAGAATGTCTCAATAGGTGAAAAGTTACAAAACAAGCTGCTGTTTGTGGAATCTTCGATGAAGTTTCTTACTCAGAGCCACACCTGGGAGGAAATAGGTTCATTTACAGTAAATATTATAAGGGAGTTTAAGAAGGGACAGGATGTTTATTACTCACATTTTAATTAAAATTAATTTGTTAACTCTGGCAGTGATTTGTTTAACAATCGTGGCCAAAAAAGGTTGTAAAATCGGGCACAACTCAACAATCACCATACTTACGAATGGAAATTATCTTCCCAATTATGATTGTAAGTTGAGGACTGCCTGTATTTCTGCAACCTAGTCCCCTCCGCCACCTCTTTGAAGTGTGGGATTCCAATTCTCACAATTCCCAGTCAGGATAGTCTTGGAATTGGGTCACCTATGATATAGTCTCCCTTGCCCTGAAATAGCAAAGGCAACATATAGCTGTTGTGCTCGGCAAGATGAATGATGTGTTCATGGGGAATTTGGATCTGTGGTTGCTTAAGCTTTTATTCCATGGCAACTTAATGGATGGGTTGATATCTTCATGGCTTATTTAATTACATTATAAGTATTTGTTAACACAGAACAAATCATTTTCATCACAGTGCGCCCTCTTGTGGTGAATTGAAAAGAAACCTGTCTAAGTTTAAAATAAATGTTTACTTTTGCAAGATCTTCATGTAAATATTCTTACCCCCCCAAGCCAATATCAGCTTTGTAAGAGTGATGCTGAGATTTTCTTAAAATCTTAGCAGATAATTGTAAAATCATAACAGTATCAAAGTTAGTTTCAGTTGGATTAAAAAGCAGTGGGTCTTGGAACAATGAAAATCCAATAAAAGAGAGAATACAGAATAAAATTGAAGAGAGAATACATTTATAAAAAAAAAACTGCACTGCATGTCAAATATCTGCTCACACTGTAAATTATACTGTCCAATATAACGGTGAATGTAAAACAATTCTGTCTGGGATCCAGTCTTCTTTTTCTTTGAACCCACCCTAGTTTTAAAGTAGTTAACAATGGGATGGCATCTCAATTTACGTATTTGTTGAGTAAGTCAGCTTCAGTTTCTCTTGGTGTACTTTATCTTAGTTGGGAACTTTACTCTTGATTATGTAAACAAGCACTGAGAATTAAAACTAATGATATTGGGCATAAGCCTCTTGCAAAGCTCTTGGATTTTTCTCCATTCTACTGAGTTTTTTTCTTGCCTGTTTAATACCTTCGTTTGGTATTGGTAGTATTCTAAGAATGTGCCAGTGAATCTCCTGAAAAGAATTGGAGCAGATGCTGGAAAAAAGTCTGCATTTCTATCCTCCCCTTTCAAGATGCTATATTGTTTTAAACAGAATATTACATCAAGTGAGTGAGCAGTATGGTGGCTTAGTGGCAAAGACTCTCACCTCCCATTTGGAAGATGAAGAGTTCAATCCTAGGTAGCGGCAGATGTTTCTCTCTTGGGGCACAAACAGAAAATATCTGTTGTGAACTCTGTGTAGGTGTCAGGAAGGGCATTCGGCCAGTAAATGCTCAGCTCCATTCAGTTGCCCTGACTCTATCCCGAATTAAGGAATTACAGGATTATTAAAAAAATGGATCAAATGAGTGTAACATGAATATTAGCAAACACATAGTCCTAGCAGTCAGAGTAGGTTGTAACAGGCCAATTCAGAATCTTCTAAATCATTTTGGCCTTCAGAATATCTGAAGGATCTTTTCTGGTTTCCTGAACCTATAAAGGAGGGTCTTATTTTTCTTCTAGATTTATCTGGATGGGATAGAAGAATCCTGGGTGCAGGAAGTATAAATGGCATTCTTGCAGGGACTTCCAGATTTTGGGGGAAAAAAGTCTTAAGAACCAAGAGGCTGTTGAAAGAAGAATTTCATTCTATAAAATGAAATTAAAGGTTTATATTTCTGTTGTTGTTTTACTTTAGGCTTTGAATTATGTTTACATATGTGATGTCTGGAGGCAGATTTTCCCTGAGGATTGCAAGGATACCTCTCTTTAATTTAATTTTAATTTTCAAGTGGCCCAATAACATATACAATTGGGCTGCCTTTGTTCCTAGTTAATGGACCGGGGCCAGGAATAGGATTAATTTTGTGCCTCTGGTTTTGTTTTATCTTTCATTGCTGCTGCTTTTTATATCTATATCTATTCTTCATAGCCTGTGTCTCCATGTTTATTTTT
Source organism: Laticauda laticaudata (assembly GCA_004320025.1). Classification (NCBI taxonomy): domain Eukaryota; kingdom Metazoa; phylum Chordata; class Lepidosauria; order Squamata; family Elapidae; genus Laticauda; species Laticauda laticaudata. Next base: position 42,949 of record BHFT01052670.1, on the reverse strand, counting down.
GGTGTTGAAACACCTACTCTAGCACCAGGACAAAATGATAAGCAGAGTTCCATAGTTTCAGATCTCGGTTTGCAATGTGAAACAGGATGCAGAATAAATTCTTCTCTTATGAATGTTTATGCAGTAATAATTAGCTAATAATGGGCATCAAAAAGAATTCAGCAGAATGACTTAGAACAGGGGTCTCAAGCTCAAGGGGCCAAATCTGGCCCACAAGGTGCTTAGATAGGGCCCCTTGGGGCCACCCTGGAAACAGTGAAGGACCGACCGGTCCACAGTGTCTTTGCCAGCAAAAATGGAGCTTGGGAGGGCCACGTACAGCCTTCCCAGGCCTTGTTTTTGGCCATAATGGCCTCCTACAGCCCTCTGCCAGTGAAAATGGAAGTCTGTTGTTGCTGACAGAGGGCTGCAGTAGGCTGTTGCAGTTGAAAATGGGTCCTGGAGGGGCACATGTGGCCCCCCTGAGCTCTGTTTTCTTTTTTCTTTTTAAAATAATTTTTATTAATTTTCTTTTTTTTTACATCGTAAAACATCGTGGTATCAACAACGTTCTTGGCATCTATACAGGATTTGATTTAAATATCATAATGCATTATATTGCGTTTATCTACTATTAGCTCTGTTTTCACTGGCAGATAGCTGAAGGAGGCTGTCGTAGCCAAAAACAGAGCTCAGGAGTCCGTTTTTGCTGTCAGAGCGTTCAGGCCACCACAGGTGTCCATGACATGAGTGATGTCAAACTGATCACACCCACCCCAGCCATGCCCACCCCAGCCAAGGTCAAACACAACCCTGATGTGCCCCTCAGTGAAATTGAGTTTGACACCTCTGGCTTAGAAGACACTAATTGTGAAATCCTGAAGTGATGCAAGATGGCACAGACTTATTCTCTGTCACCCCAGAACAGAAGACTAAAATTGGTAGGTCAGTTGTTTATGGGTCCCAAGAATTTTCTACATCGATTTGCATTCTGATTTGGATGATGCTGAGGATACAGATAAACCCCCAAGGGCCTCAACGACTCTCACTGTGTTAACCATTCAAAGAATATAAATCCTTCCATTCCTCACCATTCAATTAGATCTGAAGAAGTTTCTTGCATGAGAAGTGAAATGTTCCCCCATCCCCGAAAAAACAACAACCCAACAAGTCAGTCCACTCGCCTGTTGCAAAAGCACCTTTGAGGTAAGTCCTTGAGGAGGTAAGTTCTTGAGGAGATCCAGGAGCAATGTCATCATTACTCTATATCAGCCTTAGAAGGTATCCCAGACAAGAAGCGCTCTCTCTCTCTCTCTCTCTCTCTCTTTCTCTCTCTCTCTCTCTCATCTCTTTGATGTATGTCTCTCTGTGTGTTTACTGACATGTAATACCGTACTTAGCCTTGCCACCAAAGCCAAGATTCTGACCAGTTATGGAGAACCGGCAGTGAAATTTTGAGTAGTTCGGAGAACTGGAAAATAACCACCTCTACTGATCCACCCCCCTTATTCTCTGCCTCCCAAGTCTGAGCTGATCAGCTGGGTCTTATTTTGTTGCCCTGCACGGGAGAATGGAGCTAGAAAGCAGATTAATGGGTGGGGAGGAATGGGATTTTGTAGTAACTTCCCCTGGAATGGGATGGAATGGAGATTTTATAGTGTCCTTCCCCTGCCACATCCACCAAGCCATGCCCACAGAACCAGTAGTAAAAAATTTTTTAATCCCTCCACTGCTTTCCATGTCTCTTTTTACTTTTCATTTGGTCTTTTCTTGAGGGTCAGTTTGGTCTCTGTGATATTCAGTATGCCTTCCTGGTACAGTAAATTAGCTTCAGTGTATCTTCCTCACTGTCCTTCAGATATTCTTCCAATGCCCCTTTTTCTTTTTTAACTGTCTGGTGTTTCTGTAATGGCTGTCTTCATCCAGAATCTAGATGTTATTTCCATAGGACATTTTGGTTGGTTTTCATTGCTTTTCCCCTGTGGTTGGTAAAAGTGGCATATTTATCCAAACTCCATTGTGGTTTCTCGGCTGTATATAGAGACAGTGGTGAGCAGGGATTTTATTTCAGATGGTGTTTTTCCAAGAGCTTCAGATTGTCCAGGTAAAGGAGGTAGAACAGCCTGGCTGACGTTTTTGATGTTCAATAGCCTTGGGCTGGTTTGTTCAGCATTGTTGACAGAGAAATTAGTGCAATGACAAACATTAGCGGCAGTCCTTGAAAGGTTCCTCTCTTTATATTAATATCTCCTAGAGATTGACCAGCTATGTATTCCATTGAGGGAAGTCACCCCTCTTAGAAGAATAAAATATTTTGAGAAATATTTAAAAAGGCAGAATATTACATTTCCCCTAAAAGAGAAATGGAAATCTTACGGGAGACAAAAACACAACGGTATCTTTCTCCCCACTTGAAACTGAACCAGATAGATATTTCTCCCAACACCATTGTGCCATTGATCTTTACGCAAAGCTGCTGGTGTTTCTACTGATTCCTGTTATTTCTAGGCATTTGATTATCCAGTAATGTGTCAGGCAGTCAAATGTCCTCTTGTAATCAATCCAAGCTACAATCAAGCTGGTCTCCCTTCTCTTGCAGTTTTCTAAAATCATTTTGTCAAGAAGTAACTGATCTTTTGTTCCTCTGCTGTTTGGGCAGTTTTCTTTTTGCTCAAGTAGAAAGGTCTGTTCTCAAGTACATAGTGTTGGACTGTGCACCATACCCATTAGAAATTTGAAAGCAGATGATTGGCCTATAGCAGGGATGTCAAACTCGATTTCATTGAGGGGCGCATCAGGGTTGTGTTTGAACATGGGGGGCCAGAGTGGATATGGCCAGCTCGATGTCACTCTTGTTGGGGGCCCCTATGGAGGCCCGAGGGCTCTGCCAGAGAAAACTGGTTCCCGAGATCTGTTTATGGCTGCGATGCCCTGCTGCAACCTTCTGCAAGTGAAAATGGAGCTTGGGAGCCCCCCTCCTGAGCTCTGTTTTTGCTGGCAGAGGCACCGTGGGCCCTTTGCTGTTTTCAAGACAGCCCCAGGGGCCAGATCTGAGTACCCTGTGGGCCCCATCTGGCTCCTAGGCCTTGAGTTTGACATCCCTGCCCCATGGTTTTCCTATAGTTGGCCTGTAGTTGCCTCTTTTGCTGGATCTTTCATTATCAGGTATGTTTTACCAGGTATTAACAAACCTTCAATTTCACCCCCTTGTAAAAGCAACCTGACAATGAACGGGCGTAAGCCAGTCATATGTTTCTATCATAAACCAAGCAGTTCATCTTTTCCTTGTGCTGATCAAGTCTTCATCTTCCTTGCTCTTTTCTCCACCATTTCTTCCATTATTACAGGTTTTTCATTTCAACTTCTTCTTTTCCATCTCACTCCTCCTCCTCCTCCTCCCCTCCTCCTCCTCCTCCTCCTCCTCCTCCGTCAACATACAATAAGTCAGTTTATTTTCCAATTTAGAAGGATAATGGATTTGTGAGTAGCTTTTAATCCAGGAACCTAGAATGTCAGCAGCAAGAGACAAATTGTAGCTGTGTCTCTCTGCTCCCTGAGTGTAGACAGTTCCTGATAATTATCGCCACCAATTAGTCATAACTCTTATGTATTTCTTTTCATAAGAAAATTGTTATGTATTCTCCAATTTTTCTTCCCCTCCCCCAGTTTTTTATTTCTATGAGCTAAGTCAGATGTCAAACTCAAGGCCAGATCTGGCCCTCAGTGTGCTTAGATTTGGCCCATGTGGCTGCCCTGGAAAGCAGCGAACGACTGGGCCCTGGTACCTCTACCAGAGAAAGCGAGCTTGGGAAGGCCCTGTATGGCTCTTGTAAGCTCAATTTTTGCTGGCAGAGATCGCAGGAGGCCATCTCAGCCAAAAATGAGCCTGATTTTGCTGGCAGAGCATTCGGGCCACCACAGGCGTCCCCGACACAAGTGACATCGAGCTGGCCATACCCACTCTGGCCCCCTGTGTTCAAACAAATGATGTCAAGCTGACCACGCCCCCTCTGCCCCCCTCCCTGAGGTCAAACACAATCCTGATGTAGCCCTTAATGAAATTGAGTTTGACAACCCTGAACTAAGTCAAATACTATCTATATTCCCCTATTTTTTCCCCTCACAAACTGATTTAGAATTAAGACTTGGTCTAATGTTCGTAGACCTGTCCCAAAATTTATTTGTTCCTTTGCTGGAATATTCTTTCTATCCAACCAATTCTTTCCTATAGAAACGCCTAGTTTAAAGTTAGTATTACAAAGTCTGGCTTTAAAATATTAATTAATCTTTAGTTGGCAAGGTTGCCTTTTCTCTCTCTCTCTCTCTCTCTCCCTCCCTCCCTNTCCCTCCCTCCCTCCCTCTCTCTCTCTCTCTCTCTCTCTTTTAATAAAATGGAATTATAAGTAAAGTCAACGCTTTTTATGGCTGTCTGCTAAATAATTGATACAAATAGAGAGCGCTGCAGGTAGTTTGAGAGTGATGAATTTCTGAAATATTTTTCCCAGGCATTTTTTTCCCCTGTAGGCAATCACCAATTTATGTGCTAAAAAAATTGCACAATGTTTTGAGTTGATATGTAGCAGAAGATAATTAGATCTAGTCTGGCTGGCAGAGAAAAAGTATAGAAAAAGAATATGTAGTTAGCCGAAGACATTCAAAGCAGCAAGTTGGAGAGAAGAGAAATAAAATCTAGTATATGCTAGTCCTGTTCATGAAACATTTTTATACCTTTTTAAACCTTGCAACTGGTCTTTGCTTGTACCATGTTGAATATATCTTTCATTCTTTAATCTCATCAACTATGCCTACAACTTCCTTGACTTTCCTCTTGGATCAGTTCGTTCCTCCTTCATATATTTATTTTATGATTTAAGTCTCATTCACTGTATGATCAATCTACCTTACTGTACTCCCTTAATATTACATATATAAATTAATCTGTTTACCTTTGTTAATGGTCCCATCACTGTTGTTCTGCATAATCCATCATAGATTTTTAACCAATGCCCTCAGATTTAGATAAAAAAATAGGATAATTTTGAAGTTCGCTTAACAACTGTGTCAAAAAAGGTCATAAGATTCACTTGACAACTGTCTTGCTTAGCAATAGACATTTTGGGCTCAATTGTGGTCGTGATTTGAGGACTATTTGGAATAAGTTTTTTCATGATTTTGAAAGATATCTGGCTTTTTCTTAGTATTGGTAGTGAATGCTGCAGTAGTGTACCCTCCTCTGGTATGGGGCTCTTCACACATACTGCAAAAAATAAAGATAAAAAAGGTATTCTCAGTCCAATCATGTCTGACTATAGGGGGCAGTGCTCATTTCCATTTCCTAGCCAGGGGAACCAACGTTGCTCAAAGACGCTTCCATGGTCATGTGACTGGCACAACTATATGCTGAGGCACACAGAATGCTGTTACCTTCCCACCAAAGAAATGCCTATTTATCTACTTGCATTTGCATGTTTTCAAAGTGCTAAGTTGACAGGAGCTGGAGCAAGTAATGGGAGCTCACCCCATCATGTGGTGCTTGGGTCTTGAACTTCTGGTTGACAAACCCAGTGTTTTAATCATGAGGCCAACTTATAAAATCTCAGACAGGGTAACTTATAGTATATTGAAAGAGAATTACGGACAAAGCCTTCATAAGTTACCTACAGGATATCTATTTATGGAAGGCTCTTTCTGTGAAATTATGGCATAGCCTGAGAAATGGTGATGATTTATACCTTATTTTAACTGGCTTATTGTTAAATTTGTTAAACCGTTTCAGCTCCTATGATGTGCTGATGGATTGTCCTGAAAGATTGCCAGGAGACACATCAAATGAAGAAACAAATGTGCAGTCGCTGTTATTCAAGATTTTTGAAAATGAGGCAGGAACAGACACGTTGGTATACCTAGTTAAATTTCATGGCTTTTCCAGCACGATCTTAAGCATTAATCAGGGAGCTTAGAATAATAGTTCAGACTTGTAAAAAAACCAAAAGCATTGAGGTGCTTTTGATTTATCTTTGAAGACGCTGATAAGCAAGGCTGCTCTGGGCATGCTCTGGCAGCGCCAAGGACTGAAAAAGGCAAGACAATAATATTTAATCATCATCATCATCATCATCATCATCATCATCATCATCATCATCATTATCTTTTTCTTCTTTTTCTTCTACAACTACGATTACTCTACGGCTAAACTAATTTCAGACAGGTTTGCTGCAAACTGTGTCTACCCAGGGATGCAGGTAAGGTATCCTTATTCGTGTTTCATAAGCTTTTAAAAAGAAACTATTCTTTGTTGCTTGACATGGAAAGGAAGCAGTTGTGTCAATCTTTTGCAAAACTCCTATTCTGAGAAAGCAGTCTGCACTCTTTTTGAACTATTTTTTTAAAATTCTTTTTTTTTGCTGGGAGCTATTAGCCATCTTGCGGAGAATTTGCGTGAACTTTTATTTGAGGAATGTTTTTACATTTATTGACCTTGCTGTTGCTGCTGAGACTTTTTTTTTCTTGTCAGGCAAATACTAAAGTGGCAATTTTAGCTTTTATTCAAGGAGGAAGAAGTAGAAGTGTTTATATCTCATCTGTTTCCTAGGTAAAATAAATTAATAAAATTTTCCCACCACCTAAGACAGAATATCCTTAGATTTTCACCTGCTTTCATTTTTAAAAAAAAATATTTAAATGTATTGGACTCCCAACTTCAGGTTTTATTGATATTAATTAATGCACTAATCATAGTTCATTAAATTAAAATTTGAAATTAATTAGATAATAATAATGTTTCATTAATCATCTAAACCAAAATCATATTATTTCATTTTCCTCTTCCTTGCTGTCGTTCTCGTAGATATACACATGTCTAAAAAGCTCTTAAATATATAAATAGGATAATGACAAGCAAAAGAGAACCAAGAACCATTAAAATTTCTGGAACATTACATTTTGCGTATTTTAAGTAATTTTACAAGCTCAGTTTCTACCTTTTAGAGTAATTTATAGTATTTTATATTATATTGTGTAGGTGTAAGATATTCACAGCATTAGTTTGAAGAATATACCTAAATAATAATTACATAGTTGTTTCACTTTTTAAAAACATAACATTTATTAATATTTTTATATTTTTAAAGAATTACACCTTTGGAAGCAATATTCTAATGCACATTATGATTGAAGAACATTTAAAACATTATGAATGCCTCTTTTAGTCTTATACATTTTGTTATACTAACTCTAGCAATATCCTTTTACCATGCTCAAATTTGAATTAATTGCAGTAAATGAACCTACGTAGTTAAATTTTATCAAACTTTAAATAAAAATTTTCTTTCCTTTTAGGTCTTTCTATGGGGAAAGACAGAGACATATACTGCAGATGTGAGAATTTGTAGATAGGAATTAACAAAAGGATTTATAAGTAGGAATTAAAATGAAATAAGATTGTCCACTTCAATGTTTCTCAACCTGGGCAACTCTAAGACATGTGGACTTCAACTCCCAGAATTCCCCAGCTGATCATGTTATGTTCTCCATCTATGAGTTGAGATCCACATGTCTCAAGGTTACCTAGATTGAGAAACACTGGTTTATTTATTCAGGACATAGCTTGCAATTGGAGGAAATACAGAAGATCAGGGGTGGGGCAGTCTTCCCCAACTTGTTTAGTTTGGCTAGAGGCCTAAGTGCTCCCTCCCAGTTTGGCATGTGCTAGTGTAATTGAAGCAAGTTCTACCCAGACATAAATTATGATTAACCAAGGGAACCATACATGTAGTTATTAAACAATTGACATAGCTGGTGCTTTTTTAAAAAGTAGACTTCTATCAAGATAATTAGTTTTTTTTTTCCTCCTTTAAGGTGCCATAAAATCTATTGAGAGTTGTTTTTCCTTGTCTAGCTGACTGACAAGCCTATCCTTCTTGATATTACAGTAGGACTGATAGGGATTGTGATTGACAAAAATTTATAAGGGGAAGAAAAACAATTTTTTCTTCTCTGTATGTCAGACATGTATTTTCTAATCGAGAGAACATGGGTATCCAACTTTTGGGCTTGCTTGGGCCGCATTAAGTGAAGAAGAATTTCCTTTGGGCTGCATATAAAATACATAATAACATCAGCATATATAAATCACATAATGTTAAAAGTCTATGATCTTGTGGGACCACATTACCAATTGTCCAGACACACACACACACTCCTCTGTTCTGTAAGCTGCATTAATTGCCAGTGTGCTTTTGGGTGCTGGTTGATATTGATGTCTTAGGGCCTGGTTACCTGAGAAACTGCTTGTCTCTCATAACATTTGCCCTGTGATCTGGCAGTGCCAATGCCCTTCAAATTTCTTCAATTAAACAATGCCATCTATTGGGATCCAGAACTGTCTTTCTGTAAAAGTACCTGCCCTCTGGAACAAGGTTTCTCCCCAAGATTTGGATGACTGCCTCTCTGCTGGTATTTTGAAGGGTCTTGAACATAAATGGCTATTCACTCAGGCCTTTGGCAAGTGTAATTGAAGCCAGCTTTAGGTTCTGGGGTTATACAAGTAATTTATAAACCACACAAAATCATTGAGAGTTGGGCAGTATATAAATATAATTGATTATGACGACAATAACCTGGACCTATATTTCTCAACCATAACCACTTGAGGAAGGGTGGAATTCAACTCCCAGAATTCCCTGCCAACTATGCTGGTTGAGGAATTCTGGGAGCTGAAATCCACCTATCTTCCAGTAGCCAAGGTTGGGAAACACTGATCTGGATTAAAATGTGAAATTTTCTTACAGCAGTGGTTGTTCTGTTCTGAAATGTTTATGGATTTCAGTCTAGTCTACCCTCCATAGAGCAACCAAATCAAACCCTGGTTAATATAAACGTTTTTTTCAAACTCCTCTCAGTGCTACACAGAAGATGGGCTGTATGGTATAAGTAATACCAAGATAAGAATTACAACTATGAAGGGGCAGTTAGTTGAAATGAGTGACTACAGTCAGGCAAGGGTCTCCTTATCTCTTATTTGAAACCTGAAACAAATGTTTTTAATTCTACTTCAGCTTCAATGACTTGATCCCAGATGGCTTGCAGGAGACATGAGTGGTGGGTGGGGATTTTACAGTGAGGAGAGAAAGAGAGAGAAAGAAATCAAATTGTATCCCATACAAACAAGTTGCAACCCCAATTTCGTTGCTGTGGAAAATGTCACCAATAAGAACACAATAATGAAAGCTGTACATCATTGGTAGTAGCTACTGATACTGCACAACCTTTCTTTTTCTCTGGGAAACAGTCATTTAAAACAGTAAGTATTGTGGGCCACATGTTGATTTATGGATTCTTAAAAAACCCTTTCCTCTTGTTGGACTGAGAGAATTTTATTCATCCCAGCAGAAATCTGTCTACTCTCAGCCCTCAATGATGGATTTTTTTTTAAAAAAATTGTGTGTATTACGGGGGTGATCCTCACGTTATAACCATCTTATTTAGTGACTGTTTGAAGTTACAATGGCACAGAAAAAAGATAATTACAATTCCTTACACTTACAACCGTGAGAACATCCCCACAGTTATATGTGAACAAATTGCCAACCACTATGTACAGTATTTATGACGATCTCAGTGTCCCAGAGTCACTTGCAACCTTCTCAGATGGCTTTTGACAAGTAAAATCCATGGGGAAGACAGCTCTGTTTAATGACTGTGCGATTCACTTCAAATCTGCATTGATTCGTTCAACAACAGTGGGAATAAAAAGACATAAAATCGGGCACAATTTCCTTAACTCAGTCTTGTAATAGAAATTCTGATCCCAGTTGTGGTCATAAGTTGAGGATTACCTATATTTCCATTGAAGAAATACTGTCAGAGCTTTCTTTAGAAGTAGCAGGTTCAGATTTTAAGGTTCCGTATTCCAGAAAATGTAAGAATTGTGCTGTTTTCATTTCAAAAGATGGCGTGCTGATTGATCCTTTCAAAACCTACCTAAATTATCAAAATGGATGGCCTTAAATCTCTAGAAGCCAATAATAAGCTCTATGGAACACCGATTACAGCTTTTAGAAATCTTAATTCCTTATATTACATTATGGTAAAATAATTTCAGATACAGTAGCTAATGTAGATGTGGTGGTGTGAGGTTAAATAGAAGATCAGAAATGCTTTGTCTTATAGAAGGGGGAAAAATCTGTATTTCTAGTGCCCTGTGGTTTCATCCCCTTCTCTCTGGAGATGATAATTGCCTTCGTTAAATGCATGCCTAAACTGCTCATCATAGATTTACAGAAGAATGATAGTGATATATTTCATGCCTCTCTCAATTAGTTTGACATGATGTGTCCCTTACTAATCCAGTTAGACTCTGAATTATGTCTTGCTGAAGCAATTTTTTTTTTTAACTTGGAGGCTTTTGCAGACAAGTCACTGCCAAAAACTAAAAACTGCAAGTCCAGAGCAGACAGGCGAGCTGCTCTGTGGAGCCTTCTCTTGAAATTACAGGGTCTAATTTTATTATTATGTTTTTAAGATGATTTTAATGATTTTTTTAAAAAATAAAATAATCCCTCCAATGGGGAATGCTTGCTGACTCAAAGGAAAGCTCCACCCTTAATGTTGTTTTTTTCCTCTCAAAAATGCTGCTGGGCCAATGCAGAATGCAGATTGGTGTCGTTCGAAAATGATGGAAAGCTAAAAAACATTGCTTTATTTGGAAAAATGTCAATATCTACCCCCCCCCCAAAAAAAGTCTCCAAAATTCTGGTTTGCAGAATTTGAAATGGAAAAGTACCCACAATTACAGAAGCAAAGCACATCGAAAGAAATAAGGAAAACAGATCTATATGCATTAAAATAAAGGAAAAGCTTGGTGAAAAAAGCCCCATTTTATTTCTTACTTAATTTGTTTATTTTGCATGTTAAAAAATAGCAGGTGATAGAAGCGTGTGCGAGAATGCGCAATTTTCTTTCCTGCATGGCCTTTTATTGCACCTCTGGGATCAGAGACATATTTAAATCAATCAACCTGTCATTCTTTCTGTACATCCATCCATCCATCCATCCAGGCCATTTCATTTTTTAAAAAGCATTCTGACAATGTATCATACAAGGCTGAATGTATTTCTTGGCTCAAAATGCTTTCACTCACCACAGATTTTAAAGTTTGATCTCATAATGTCAAGATAGGAAGGATTAATTTCTTTCTCTTCTATTTTTGTTGAAATGATTTTCTGCTATTATGAATAATTTTTGCCCCCTTTGGGATGTGTTTTCAGTCCTGGATACTATAAAGCATCTACTAATCAGTTCAAGATTCTCCCTTACGTCCTTTTGCTTTTCCCAATCTTGATGTTAGAAAATGTTGGTGCATCAAGAATTGCTAAGATTTTCTTGGGCATAGAAAGATAGTATCTGACTTCCTTTTACTTCCCTCTCTGTCAGGGATATCTGAAGTATCCCATGACTATAGCCCATATATCGAAGAATGACTATCCCATGACTATAGCCCATATATCGAAGAAAATCCCATGACTATAGCCCATATATCAAAGAAAACAGCTGCGAAAATAGTGTGGAAAACACCAGATGTGATGAAAGTTTAAAATGTGTGAGTGTATTAAAATGATTTTACCTAGCACTAAACAACCTTGATATTCTTCTTAGGGACAGCATCCAAATACACGTAAGAGTAAGTCTCGTTTAACAAAGTGAGACATTTCTGAGTAGGTATGCTTAAAATTGTGTGAATCAAGGTCTCTTTACTGTTCCAAGAAGCTTTCCCCCCACCATTTCAATTTTTATTTGGTTTGTTATCTGATGAGAAATATAGTGGTGGAGTTATCCATACCACAGGGTCTTTGCAGAAGTCAACTGGACTGTCTTTGTTTTTTCTTTGAAAATGTTTCGCTTCTCATCCAAGAAACTTCTTCAGTTCTAATGACAAGTGAAGCATTTTTCAAAGAAAAACCAAGAAAGACCTGTTTCCTTTTGGAAAACCCCCTTGGGAACAACCACACCTGGATAATTGACATTTAGTGGTATTTTCTGAGTTGGGTTGTTTGCTTGTTTGTTGGATATTTCACAATCCGACGAGGTAAGAGAATGGATAATATTACTTAGTTGGACAATGAAACATCTGTAAGAAAATAACCAATGTCAGAAAACAGCAAGGACTAAACAGGTCAGGTTAACCCTGAGCTACAGATTTTTTTCTTCCATTAGACTCATTAGACATTAGAGGAGCATAGTGATTGAAAGTTTTTCTTTAAACAGGAGATGTGGCTTTATTCACAAACGATATTTTTTTGAGTTAGTTTTTCAACAGTAGCAAAGCACATAGCTGACATTGGCTGGTCTAGAAAATTAAGCAGGATCAGTCCTGATTAGTACTGTATTTAGATCAAGGGTGTCAAACTCAAGGCCCGGGGGCCAGATCTGGCCTTCAGGGTGCTTTGATCTGGCTCGCGGGACCTCCCTGGAAACAGCAAAGGACCTGCCCGAAACAGAGCTCGGGAGGGCTGGGTGTGGCCCTCTCGAGCTCAGTGTTCTCTGGCAGAGGGTTGTAGGAAGCCATCGCAGCTGAAAACGGAGGGCTAAGGGTAGGTTCCATGCTCTGTTTTTGCTGGCAGGGGGTTGCAGGAGGCTGTCACAGCCGAAATGGAGCTTGAGAGCCTGTTTTCACTGGCAGGATGCTCAGACCACCACAGATGCCCCCGACACAGGTAACGTTGAGCTGGCCAAGCCTACCTTGGCCACGTCCATCCCGGCCCCCCAAGGTCAAGCACAAGCCTGATGTGGCCCTCAATGAAATTGAGTTTGACAACCCTGATTTAGATGGAGGACTACTTAGAAAATCCAGAGCTCAGAGACTGTGTAATTGAAAAACCATCTTGGAAATAGGAAATGGTAAACCATTTTTGTATCAAGCTAAGGAAATTATGAAAATGTCTGGTCACTAAGATAGACTCTAAGGTGAATTATTTTTTTGGGCCAAGCTGAATATTTCTTAAGCGGCAAGATTGAAGCTGCCGAGTATGAAATGGAGTATATATAGCATTTCTGTTTTGTACAATATGTTTGTAGTATAATTACAATGTAATTTCCCACCCTTTTTTGATACATACCCAATTATGGATAAATAAGCATTATTTTTAGATTATTCATTTTTGCAATCAGAATTCTATTTCAGGTAAATGGTGAAGCAGCTACTAGGCTAATGATTTATGAGAGGATTAAAAATGAATTTTGGCAGAGCACTTCGTAAGATCTGGATATTGTAAAATATGTTGTTATAGAACATTTGATTCTCAGGCATCAGCTACACATTTTGGGGAAGGTGCCTTTCAAATGTTTGGTTTGGCATATAAAAATACAGGTATTGAGATGCTTCATAAGAGCATGGCTTAAATTTTTGAATTTGGCTTGAATAATATATTCACTGGTTCACTTTGAATTTGCCAAAGCTTTGTAAACTTTCTTAAGAATGCAATCTAAGTCTTCTGGGTCTAGATTAATTAATAAGTGAGTACATGTGTAAGACAGAATCTAGTTTCTTAAGAATAATTTATTTAGAGAAGTTTCTCAGTCTTCTGGTGTCTTGGCAGAGGACTGAACTTAAAATTACTATTTCTGCTTGAGGTTTCATTTTGCCAAACTATTCAATTATGAGAAAATCACTGTAACAAAATTGAAGAAACTTTTTAATCAGATCATCCCCTGTAGTTTTTCTCAGCAGTATATTTCCATCTGATGAGTGAAAAAAAACCCTAAGATATTTATATAAAAAAAATCTCCTTATACACTAACCTTTGTAGCAACATCTTTTGTTGCTCTTCATCTTAGGTAGCATTCAAGTTTTTAGTCTAAATACAGATATATCCCAAATCACTAATGTAACCTTAACTCCTGTTTAAAACAGACCTACCAAATTTCAATTTCTGGATTTTTAGTTTAATAGGCTCAGATGTTTTGGAATGTTCTTGCTGCTGTTTCTGGAGCCCAGTTCCAAGGTGTACCCAATAGGTGTATATGTAATAAAACATTAGGGTTCTTCATATTCTTAGTTGTTTTCTTGTGGAGCTTTCATTACCCAACTAGGTAACACCAACAGAGCAAATGTAAAGTATCATGCTAACACCCATCTAGTTGGGTAATGAAACATCTCCAAGAAAACAACCAGACTCAGACAACACCAAGGACTCCATAGTTCAACCCTGAGGTACAAATATTCTCTTCTACAAGTACAATCTAATAAGGTTGTTAATAAACAATATGATTGTTAAACCATAATTAGCTTATGATTTATAACCCATAAAATTTCAGTATTTATGTTTCATTTTCATATCTCTGTGCCTGATGCGTAATCTTAAATACTTGAATATTACTGAAATTAGATTTATCCCCTGCCATTGCTGCTATCCCTTAAATTTGTCCCTAAATGTCATTTCAAACTATATGCTCTTCAGGGATTGAGAAACAGAAAAATCCAGGACATGTGAGGGCAGAGCATTATGCATCTAGGAATGCAAACAGGCTAGTCAATATGATTTAATATTTTCTCCGAGGGTAATTTTGGCAGCAGTCTTTATGAGACATTAACTAGCTAATTTATTCCATTTTGATTTTGGTTCTAAGCTGCAGCCTTGGCCCTGTAAAACTGCATAGAATTTAGATTAAGCAATGAGAAAAAAGAACTTTGCAGAGAGAAACCATAAATTACAACCAAATGCTTTTTTTTCTTTTTTCTTTTGCATTAACTTTGTTTCAAACCCTTTCCATCCATCCAAAGATGGAATTACAGAATGCACATAACAGGATGGTACAAGGCAGTGGTGGTATGCCACCGGTTCGAACTGGTTTGGCCCAACTGGTGGTAACAAAAGCCTCTGACGATCAGCTGAGAGGATAAAGAAGAGAAAAGCGCAGGATCGGCCCTCCCACCTATGCCTGCATTTTTCTCTTCTTTATCCTCTCAGCTGATTGGTGTTGCAGGTCTCAGCTGATGTGGGGAAAGCTGCGCATCTGCGTTAGGTGCCCACACATGCACGTACAATCACCAAACCTGTAGTGGAACAAGTAGGATCTCATTGCTGGTACAAGGATTTTTCCTCTGTTCCCTTCAAACCATGCAGAGTTAAGGGTGTGTTTAGGCAGAGTAGTTCTCCCATATCAGATTTCATGATCAAGATTTCTCAGTGGGATATCTGCCTTTCTCTTCAAGTCAAATGATCACAATTCTTTACATTTGGAATTTTCCTTTGTTTCAGAATCATTTTGTCACATGTTGAGATGACAGCAAAGATGTTTCAGAGTCACCAACTTCAGTCCTAAGATGGTGCCACTGAAATCTGATTTCAGTGGTATGATCAAAGCCTGGTTTCTTGCTTTGCCTCTTTTGAAAACAGTGATTGAAAAGAGGTGTGTTAAGCCTCCACTAAGCCTATCATATCTATTTTGGTTTAGGCTCCTTTCCCGAGAATTTCCCAGCAAAGTAGGAAAGGGGGAAGGTTTGGGGAAAGAAATACAAAAAGCCATTTCCTCCCCCCAGCCATATTTGTCCTTTTTTAAAAATTGAGCTGCCACATTTGTAGTGGCCAATGAGAGATGTCAGCATCAGTTGGAGAGCCACAGTTTCATCACACTGCTCTACATCTCAACATCCCTTTCCACCCCCCCCCAAAAAAGAAAGATGAGATGCTAATTTGACACAGGGTTAAAGACTGTGTATCCTAGGTATGTGTATGTGTGTGTGTGTGTGCACACATATATATGGTATTCAGCTTTGTTCGGGTATTTTCCCACATCATTATAGTTGTGCTTTTAAAGTTGTAGCAATGTTTCGGCAGAATCTCATCTGCTATCAGGCTTTTGTATTGAGTTTGTCTGTGTGTCTGACTTTCACAGCTGTTTCTGTTTTAAATTTGGTGCTAGCCTTGTTCTGTGCCAGAATGGTTTTTTCTTCATCCTGATTGGTTGGGAGTCTTGGTCTGTGTTTATTGGTCTTGGAGTTTCCTGTGTTCTGCTTGATTGGTGTTTCTAATATCTTCTGTCTGTAGCATTTTTTTGTCTTGATTTGCTGGCAACATTGTGTTTCGTGTATTGGGGACTTGTAGTGCGGCTTGGCTTTGGGTGAATGGCTGGCTATTGTTTATTAGGAAGCTAGGTTTCATCTGGGTGGCTAGTTGGGGTGTGTTTGGGCTGGAGGTATCGGTGTGTGTGTCTGTTTGTGCCTAGGTGTTTGCTTGGCTTGTAGTGTGGAGATTTTTTTGTTTGTGAGTACAGGCTTCCAGATAATTGTGCAGGCTTCCAGATAATTGACAATCTGGTAGAGTCATCTCTTCTGTTCATGCTTGAAAAAAGGTGAAACTCCCCACCAGTATTTATAGAGAGATGGTGGCTCCGATCATGCTTTGATCGCACAAGCACGAAGCCGAAAGCACCAGCCTGAAAATGGTGAGTGGGACCTCGTCGAAATGTCGCCAAAATATTCTCAATCTTACACAGGAAAAGACCCAAGACCTGAATACCTGTACCTGTGAAAATCTACAAATCTACAAATATATACATGCATACATTCGTAGTAACAATTATACGTGTGTGTGTGTGTGTGTGTGTGTGTGTGAATTCTTATCACAAAAATCCTTTGAGGTGGATAAATCCATGCAAATATAAAACGTGGGAATCCTCTATAGTATTCTGTCAGAGAATATGAGGGAAATAAGGACTACCAAATTCTGCTGTGGCGCACTGTACATATTCTGAAATTTGCTTCATTTAGTAATTTCCCTCCCAATTAGTTAGAAGGCTAGGAGGTACTGTCCCAATATATTTCAGAGTTCCAGATTGTGAGAGGCTGACATGAAGGATTTTAACAGATTTTTGCATCCGAATTAGTCCAGAGGGTGGGGACTCTTGATTGATCCACATAATTAGTGCTGACATTTCTTACATCAGATGAAAGTGTTCTTACATTTGATAATATGCATTTATCAAGAGCCTTCAAAGGCTCTTGCTGTCTGTGCCAACTACTGAATCTCAGTGATTCTTTCTGCATATTGTCTTCTGTTCCTTGTTTATTTCAGTGATAGATATGTCTGAAGGAAGAGATGACCATGATCATAATAATGGGTGCAGATCAAAGGTGGTATTCAGCAGGTCCTGACCAGTTCTGGAGAACTGGTAGTGGAAATTTTGAATAGTTCGGAGAACTGGCAAATACCACTTCTAACTGGAGATTTTACAGTATCCTTCCCCTGCCACATCCATCAAGCCACACCTGAACAGAACCGATAGTAAAAAAATTTGAATCCCACCACTGGTGCAGATCCTAAAAAATACCAGTTACTTTCATATGTATAATGACTATAAATTTAAAAGACGTTGGATGTTGAAAATGGAAAATCTGGATTGAATCCAATTGCAACCATAGTGACCCACTGGGTACTTTTTGGCTAGTCAACTTCTCTGGGGGTTGTTGCTGAGGGGAAAAATTGAGCACCTGAAGGAAAAGTGGGATATAACTCTAATAAATAAACACTAAAATTTGCATGTCTGGAGGTTTTCAGTTACCCAGCTCACGGTTGTCCTCAAGGTGCTTTAAAAGAAAGGCCACTGGACTTTTATTTTTATTTTTAATACTCAATAACCACCTGCGGGCTAATTGGTGTCCCCAGAGTCATCTGAATGAGAGAGTGGAACCATCATGGGACTGCTGAGAGAGATAAGGAGTCTTATCCCTTCCCTCTATTGAGGGAGAGCTGTTCATTTTTGACATCGATATAGGGGTGGGATTCTCCCGGTTTGGCCCAGTTCAGGCGAACCGGTAGCTTCAAGGATCAACTGTGAGCAAATGGGTTCGCTCCAACGACCAGCTGTTGGGCCCACCTGCCTGCCCTGGCTCTAGTCTGTGCTTTATATCCTGATTTTCAAACTTGTCTGATTTGTGGGACACAGCGGATTGTCGTGCGTCAGCTGTTTAACACACAGAGATTGCTGGAGAAGCTCAGTAGCAAATGCTCTCTGTGTGCACGTGCAAAGTGCACGTTTGGTGTGCTCACGGAACCAGTTGTTACATAGGGTTGAATTGCACCCCTGCAAAGAGAGTTTCTTCAACTTCTCTTTCAAAGCAGTGGTTCTCTCTGTCCAGAATGTGAACCTTGCTGTCTTCATAGGAGTGGCCCTTTTCTGTCAGATGCAGACGGAGTTTTGAATTCTGCCCTGATTCATTGGGGCCCTCAGAATTGTAATGACTGACTGCAAAGGGTATGCTTTCCTTTCCCCACCACTTAGTTAGAACTAAAGAAGCTTCTTGCGTAAGAGGCGAAATGTCTTCAAGAAAAAGAAAAACCAAGAATGCTGTGCATATTCTGAAACTTGCTGCTGTGAGCAAAATAAAGGTGGGGTAAAAAATGATCGGGAAAAAAAAAATCAGTGGTGTAAATATCTTTCTGGTTTCTTGTTTTAACCAAAACAGAATTTTTCTTCTCAATCTATCATCAACAAAAATGCTGGAGGCTCCACCACTGTATAATCTTTGCAAACTTTTGATTGCTGGAATTTTAAAAATAAAAATGGGAAAAAATTAGTCCTGTAATAGAATTTAGCTTCCTTGATACAACCACATTACCACATTGGAGTTTATCCTTCACTTTTTTTGTCTCTATGGAGACTCTTAATCATTCAGGGCATGGTTGTTCCAAAAGTACTTTCCCAAAAGGCAAAACAACTTTTCTTATTTTTTTTCCTTGAAAATGTTTCTGTTCTTATTCAAGAAGGTTTTCCAGTTCTGAACTGAAGAACAGAACTGACAGAACTGAAGAAACTTTTTGGATAAGAAGCAAAAAAATTTCAAGGAAAAAAACCCAAGAAAAGTTGTTTTGCCTTTTGGAAAAGCATTTTTGGACTTCACATTTCTGTTTGTGCATATAATTTGATGATGAGTGTGTGAATCATCCCTTGTCCCTAGAATACTTTTCATCTGCTGTTCCCTCTACATCAGGACTGTTAATCTCCCAGCCCTTGGGTTGGATGCATTCATGCACTGGCCACACCCATGCCTGGTTTAGTGAAGGGGAAAAAAGTTGCAGTATGTCGTGTGACACCGCCATGGCAATACGAGTTTGACACACCTGCTCTACATGGTGCCCTCTAAATTTCTAGTTTCAAATTGGTCCTACTGTTTACAGGAATGCATCATATACAGCTCTGTTGTGAAACAATTTAATTTGAATGAGGGGTCCTTGGTGCTCTCTGAGTTTGGTTGTTTTCTTGCAGATGGTTCATTACCCAAACTAGGCCATTTCAGGGGTGGGATTCAACATTTTTAACAACTGGTTCTGTGGGCGTGGCTAAGTGGGCATGGCTTCTTTTTTGCAGCCACACCCCATTTTTTTTTGCCTTCGGGTCCTCACGGAAGCCTCCTGGGCGAAATACTAGGACAGCGAAGAAGATCCCGTCACAGCTGATCATCAAAACAACTGATCATTGGGAGGGGAAAAAAAGGAAATACCTTAAGGTGTGAGTGGGAGGGGAAGAATGCAGTCAGCAATATCGCACATGCGCGATAAAGACTGACTGGGTGGGGAAGGGAGGGGTGGGCAGAGAGAGGTGGGGCCAGTCAGGGGCATTTGCCGGTTCTCCGAACTGTGCAGAATCATAACAACTGGTTCTATAGAACCTGTCCGAACTGGTAGAGTCCTACCCCTGGGTAACATCAGTGCTGGGGTTTGTTCTCAATTTATATTCTAGTGGTTGACCCTGTCGGTGTTGGTGGGAATGATCTTGGAAGTTTTTTGGTTGGGCTGTTTATTGTTAGCTTGTTTGGCAGTTCCTTAATTG
Source organism: Laticauda laticaudata (assembly GCA_004320025.1). Taxonomy (NCBI): domain Eukaryota; kingdom Metazoa; phylum Chordata; class Lepidosauria; order Squamata; family Elapidae; genus Laticauda; species Laticauda laticaudata. The sequence goes on along the minus strand of BHFT01052670.1, from coordinate 23,143 downwards.
GGGTATTCTTCATGTTTTGATTGTTGGTCTGGTATTAATCCTGGTATTAATCGATGCTCATCGGCATGTTGATTGCTGGTGGGGAGGGGTTTTGATCTTTTTGTTTCTTTTTTAGCTTGTTGATTGTCTCTTTTGCACAGTAATGTTTATGTCTATGTGTTTATTGATGACTGATTTCTCAAAGTGCTAGCCTTCAGGGGGATTCTTTAGTGCTTTGGGACTCGGCTTGGTCTAGGACAGTCATGATTTCCCACTTGAAATTATGGTTAAGTCTGTCTCTATTTTAGGAAATTAAAGATCTTTCATTATGTCTTCTGACTGCAAAATTCATCCATCAACAATAATTAGCAGTTTGAAGTATGAAATCTAAGGTTCTTCTTGCCTCTTCTATTATCGCTAACATTCGTTCCTACAACTCTAGCATTTCAATGGATAGTTAGCCAGAGATCATTTTTTGTTTCTTTTTTGTTAATACTTTGAATAATGGAATGTAATCATTCTCCCCTCGGAGGAAGAAAGAACACATGCTTTTTGCTGGAACCAATCGGACAACAGTGGAAGGAGCCCACAGTCACTTATGGTCATAGAAGGACTTAGGAAAGCTTGCTGTATTGCAAGGGTCTGCAAACTTGACAAGTTTAAGACTTGTGAACTTCAACTCCCAGAATTCCTGAGTTAACATGATTGGAGGACGAATTCTGGGAGTTGAAGTCCACAAGTCTTAAAGCTGCCAAGTTTGAAGACCATCTGCTCTATTGGCTCAAATAGTTTAATGGGGAGGTGGAAAGTTTGTGCCTTCATGCTTGCAAGATTCTATTAATGTAGCCTTACATTAAGTAGAATTAGTTTATCCTGTTGTATTTTCTGTTTGGTTTGCTGGAAGGGCTGACACAGTCTGTAAGGATAATTTTTCTGACAGATGTCATAAGTGCCTGAGCATTATAAAAGATGATGGCAGATTTATTTTTCTCTCATTCTGGTGGAGAGTTAAGATGTCATAAATGTTTCACTTGTATTAAATCATGAGTCCTTGGCAGTATCTGAATTCTGTGATTTCCAGATGTTTATGTGCACATTATACATTCATTAAGGTGGAGCAACTACATTTTGTGATGGTTGAGATTTTGGTAGTATCAAAGAATCTGAAACTTGCTAGATGGCAGCAAATCAGTGATTTGCTGCTAGAATGCAAAATTTGCTGCAAAATTTGCTGCTAGATGGCAGCAAAGAGACAACAAATCACTCTATGCTACCATCTATTGGTGATCTGTTTGCAGCAAAGATCTGGTAATCCTATATTACTATAAAACCTGGGAGCTGTCCATAACTTTTAAAGGATTAGTTTTTCAAAGTTTCCTTCCTTGCTGCCTTGGGACAAGATTGTCAAACCCAACTTTCTCTTTCTCTTTCTTTCTCTCTCCTTCCTTCCTTCCTCCCTTCCTCCCTCCCTTCCTCTCCTTCCCTCTGTTTCTTTCTTTATTTTTCTAGACTGTCCATCCCTCTCTGGATGACTTACGTCTGTTCTCCTTCTAGTTTCTTAATGTCCTAAAGACTACAATCTATATACCCAATAGAAATGGTTGCAGTGAAATCATTGAAAAAAGATAACGATGGTGTGATTTGTTTTAGAAGTCTAGAATCTATAAAGGCCAGTCTTCAATTTGTCTCAAACACTGTTTTAGTAAGCTAATCTTTCAGCTTTTATCTGTGAAAAAAAAAAAAGAATAGAAAGACAAAGTGTATGAATAACAGTAAAGAACAACTTCAAAAGTTCTTCAACTTACTAAGCAAGGAGTTTCAAAATATATTGTTTTGTCTTAAAATCACTAGAAGAATTTTAAAACAAAGCAGTGCAATATGAGTATGTTCAATCATTTAAAAGATACACATAGTGCAACATGAATATGGAAAGTTTACAAGAAAAAGAAGGAAAAACATTAAATTATCACAAAAACTCCCAGCGTCCCTCAAAATAGCAGATCCTTACATATTAGTAAAGTTTAATGAGTTTACAATTTCACTTTTCCCATGCTAGATCCTGCGATATGCCAACATTTAAGGGAAGGTAAAATCTGGTAAAACAGGTAGATACAGGGAGAGGCAGTCCCACAAATAAGTTGACCCTGAGCCACGCAGGGCTTTAAACGTGATAATCAGCACCTTAAATTGCACCAGAAAAGAATGTGGAAGCTAGTGCAGTTCACCCAAAAATGGTATGATCTGGACAAATTGTGTGGTACTTAAAAGTGCCACTGTATTCTGGACCAGTTCTAATTTCCAGATGATCTTCAAGAGCAACTCCATGTAAAATGTGTTTACATTGCAGGCAGCCCTCGACGTACAATCACAATCTGATGCTAAGCGAGACAGTTAAGTTCATTTTGCCCCATTTCGTGATCTTTCCACAGCTGTTACTGCAGTTGTTGGGTTAGTAACGAGGTTGTTAAGTCAATCTGGCTTCCCCATTGACTTTGCTTGTCAGAAGTTCACAAAAGGTTAACTCTTGGACACTGCAACCATCACAAATCCATGCCAGTTGCCAAGCATCCAAATTTTGATCATGTGACCATGGGGATGTTTTGTAACTTCGAACAGTCAGTAAATGAACTGTTGTAAGTCAAGGACTACCTGTAGACCGGTCAACACTGTTCAGCTATTTACAAAGTGTACACTACTATTACTGTTAATCTTGTCATCACTCCTTATCACCCATCCCCTCCCAATTGTGATTGTAGGACTAACATTGTTGCTTGTGTCCTTACGATTTGTATTGACTGTTTCCTATTAAATATTTGATTGTTGATTGTACCCTATGGCTATCATTAAGTATTGTACGTTATGATTCTTGATTCTTAATGAATGTACCTTTTCTCCTCCATGCTGCATTGAGAGCCCAGGATGGGTTGACTCCTTCCTATGATGTCATTTATCTGAGTCTGTACTAAGATATAAAAGCCAGTGACAAGGTCAGGATTCTTGGTGTTTTCTGAGCTTGGTGGTTTTCTTGCAGATGTTTCATTATGAAACTAGGTAACATCATTCGGTACACAGACCAGGGTGTCAGTGACTGTGAATAAACCTCCAGGTCCAGGAATGCAAACAATTTGGCACCACTTTTACTTCTGAGGATGCCAGCCACAGTTGCTAGAGAAACTTCAGAAAGAGGATGGGTCCCAACACAAGTTCAAAAACTTGCAAGACTAAATTCTGATCTGGGTGACCGACTCAGATTAGATCCTTCAATAAATTATCCTGGGACACTTCATTTGTGACTCAGGCCTATTAACTGGGAAATTCTCCACCCTTAGAACTGGAAATCTTTACTTTCTTTTATATGTCAGTTCCAGAGGTGGTATTAGAATAGAATAGAAATAGAATAGAATAGAATTCTTTATTGGCTAAGTGTGGTTGGACACACAATGAATTTGTCTTGGTGCAAATACTCTCAGTGTACATAAAATAAAAGATACATTCGTCAAGAGTCAAGAATCATAAGGTACTACACTTAATAATCGTCATAGGGTACAATAAGCAATCAAATCATGTTAATAATAGTCAATAAAAATCGTTAGGATACAAACAACAAAGTTACAGTCATACAATCATACAATCATAAGTGGGAGGAGATGGATAAAAGGAAAGAAGTAGTAATACTATATATATATATAAATAGTAATAGTAATGAAGACTTAGTAAATAGTTGAATAGTGTTGAGGGAATTATTTGTTTAGAAGAGTGATGGTGTTCGGGGAAAACACTGTCGTTGTGTCTAGTTGTTCTGGTGTGCAGTGCTTTATAGCGTCATTTTGAGGGAAGGAGTTGAAACAGTTTATGTCTGGGATATGAGGGGTCTGTAAGTAATTTCACAGCCCTCTTTTTGACTCATGCAGTATACAGGTCCTCGATTGAGGGCAGGTGGGGGTAGCCATTATTTTTTCTGCAGTCCTAATTACCCTCTGGAGTCTGTGTCTGTCCTGTTGGGTTGCAGAACCAAACCAGACAGTTATAGAGGTGCAGATGATGGACTCAGTCATTCCTCTGTAGACCTGGATCAGCAGCTCCTTGGGCAGTTTGAACTTCCTGAGTTGGTGCAGAAAGAACATTCTTTGTTGTGCTTTTTTGATGACGTTTTTGATGTTAGGTATTCAGCAGGTTTTGACCAGTTCTGCAGAACCGATTGCGGAAATTTTGAATAGTTCAGAGAACTGGCAAATACCACCTCTGACTGCCCCTGCCCCCATCTGTTCTCTGCCTCCTGAGTCCCAGCTGGTTGGCTGGGTCTTCTTTTGTTGCCCTGCACAGGAGAACGGAGCTGGAAAGCAGGTTAGTGGGGTGGGAAGGGAATGGGATGTTTGCAGTAACCTTCCCCCAGGAATGGGTTGGGAATGGAGATTTTACAGTATCCTTCCCCTGCCATGCCCACCAAGCCATGCCATGCCATGCCCACAGAACTGGTGGTAAAAATTTTTGAATCCCACCACTGGTCAGTTCCAAACTAATGCTAATACATTTATTTTAATAGGACTGTTCCTTTCCCCGCTGAATTTGCATAAAGTTTAAGGGTCCATGGCAAATGATGGAGGGGGAAGTTAAAACAAAACTCGCTTACTCAATATTCTGAAGACTGGGGTGTTTGTGAAGAAATGTCAGCCTGAATAATGAAAATGAGTCTGTGGGTGTTCCTTTGTGATGACTGAGAGGAGATTTTATTAATTAGTTCATTACAGATAGCTTTCCGAGCTCCAATTTTCTTTTCTTGTTCTTCTTCTCTTTCATTACGGAGCAGTAACTCAGCACAGGAAAAAGAAAGCAACTAATGATTTATGGGGTATGCTTAGATAGGCAACAAAACATCTCAGTTAAATGGATAATTTATGTATAAATAAAAAGGAAGAGACAGATTTTTATAGATCCAGTGGTACAAACGGCAGTAAATTAGCACTTGTTACAGCATTGTATAACATTTAAAATAAATGATGTGTGCCGATGAGGGGTTCATTTTGATTTCTGGTCCCTTGATTCACCTCCTCCACCCTCCCCTTAGCATTCTAACAAAATATAACAATACTGATTGGATTGTATAAAATCCTAAAAAGCTCCTGAGTTCTTTTAGTCTGTAGAGATTTTCTGTCATCCAATTTACCATCATTCGTTGTCCTAAAGGTGCTTTTTCAGAAGGCAACTGGACTTTCTTGCTTTTGTTTCATTTTGCTTCTCATCCAAGAAGCTTCTTCAGCTCTGACCAGATAGTGGGGAATGGGAGGACTTATATTCCTTACAGAAAGCTGGTGATTTGGATCCTTTTAGGAGTTGAGTTCTTTTGTTCAAATCTTATCCGGAGGTCATGAGTTTCTTGGAAATCAAAACACTGCTTAGTACAAGGAGACCCCTAGTTTACCATCATTCATTTAGGATTGTTTGAACTTAGGACTCTGAAAACTTGTGACTTTGCTTGCCCTTACAACTGGTGCAGCATTCCTACAGTGATGTGATCAGAATTTGGGTGCTTCTCAACGGCCGTCTATTTAGGACCATTCTAGCATCCCAGGATTGTGTGATGGCTGTATGCGACTTCCTGGCTGGCTTCTGACAAGCAAGTCCAACGGGGGAAACCAAATTTGCTTAACAACGTGTTTCACTTAAGAGCTGCCTCAATTCATTGAACAACCATGGAAAAAAAAAAAAAAAGTCATAAAATCAGGCATGGCTCACTTGACATCTGTTTTGCTTAGCAATGGAAATTATGTCCCGGTTGTGGATGTAAGTCGAGGACTAACTGTATGGTAAACCTGAAAAGCAGTTCTTTTCTATATTGTATCTGTAAAAGAGAGATATTGTTTTATACAGCTACAGAAAGCATTCCCAGTCGTTTGGGGAAGGTTAAAATATTTTGGAAGCATGAAATAGCTAGTAGTCAAATTCACAGTGACCAGTCACAAACTCTTCTTTTATGGAAAGGAAGCTCTTTAGATTAGAGGGGTTCTCCATTCTGAATTAACTTCACTGATCTTTTTTTGGGGGGGGGAGGGGGTGTTAATTAGTCCATTTTTGGGNGATTAGAGGGGTTCTCCATTCTGAATTAACTTCACTGATCTTTTTTTTGGGGGGGGAGGGGGTGTTAATTAGTCCATTTTTGGGATGAAGCGCTCTGTTAGAGCCTACTATTATTTCCATTTGTTAACAACACGTACTATGCAGGGTCCATAAACATTCTTGAAGATTGTTTGCTGTTAATCAAGTCAGTTTTAAGTGTCTGCCCATTCTCCCATTCTTCCTCAATTGGGGTCATCCACTACAGCTTCTGCTGGTTGGAAACAATAGCAATTGCCAACAGATTTGGAGTTTGGCAAATTGAGAAAAAGGTAGCTTTTCTTGTTTTTAGACGTATGTTCATTTATAGATAATAATCTGCTGCTTTTTAAAATGAGCTTTCTTTGTACATGTTAACTCGCAAACTTGTCTGTATACAATCATGTCTGTATACAATCATGCAAAGAGCTTTTGCATTAGGTTTGCTTGTTAATGTCCTTCAGCCAAGTTTTGAGAGGGCATATCAGATATGCCCTCTCATCATATAGGGCGTGCATAAGCGCACCAATGTGCCTGCCGTCCCTGTCCTATTGTTTCTTTTATTTTTTATTTTTCTTATATGTATCCATGTATTCATAACTGTGTTTTTACTTATACCTATTATCTTGTAAGCAATTGACAAACCAAATAAATAAATAAACAAACAAACAAACAAATAAATCAAGCATTCTATTAAGAGAGTTAACTGGTTAGCAGAATTTAGTAATGTGGAATCTCCTTGAAGCTTTAAAATGGCTAGTCTATGACTACTAGTCTAGAGAGAAGAAGGACTAGCAGTATTCCAGTATTTGTGGGGCTGCCACAAAAAAGAGGAGGTCAACTTATTTTCCAAAGCAGCAGAGGCAGGACAAGAAGCAATGGATGGAATGGATAGAAATTAAGCAAGAAGAGAAGAAGCAACCTGGAATTAAGGAGAAATTTCCTAACAGTGAGAACAATTAACCAGTGGAACGACTTAATTTCAGAAGTTGTGGGTACTTCATCACTGGAGGATTTTGAGAAGTGAATGGATTAGCTACTTGCTTGAAATGGTATAAGGTTTCCTGCTTGAGCTGGGGTTGGATTTGAAGACCTCCAAGGTCCAAGCTCTATTCTGATATGCAAAATAAAAGTTAATAGCCTTTTGTTTATGTTCAGTTGTTTTTATGCCAATTGGCAATGGCAAAGCCCAGAAGATTTAATTGATATCTGCATTTGACAAAAAAGTGCAGAAAGTCAACTTGTTTGATTTATATAATGCTNAATTGGCAATGGCAAAGCCCAGAAGATTTAATTGATATCTGCATTTGACAAAAAAGTGCAGAAAGTCAACTTGTTTGATTTATATAATGCTATTCCTGTCTTTTCCTGTTATTAGTATTGTGTGAGAGAAATTACTTTGGGAACTGAACAACATCAAACACCTTTAATTCAGCTGTTCTTAGTTACATTTGACTCAGTCTCTTAGAAATAACTTTGTAAATATATTCATTCCTCTTGGAAATATAACACCCGTTTCACACGGTTCGCCTCGACACCCCGAAATAATAAACAAAAATATTTTGGGAGTGAAGAAAGTTCTTCCAAATTTAGGAGTGGGGAGTTAGTAATGACTCCTGGCAACTTTAGCCATCACAGTCAATGTTGCGAATTACAAGCCAGCTATATTGGGAATATCACAGGTTTTTCAATTCCTGCCCTACATCAGTGCTACATTGTGGTGGATTATAAATAACTTGCTTTCTTTTAGCCTTTAGAAAAGCAATCAATGCATGAATTATTGTATAATTTGGATAATTTTCTGAAGGAGCCTTTTTAATGTCTATTTTTTTTAATTGAACACAATCTGTTGTACTGTTGCAATCATTTGGATGTTGATATCTTATTTGTTATTGCTTATACTCCGTAAAAACAAATGCTGTACATTTCCAGAGACTTTAAACAGAAGAATTCTGCGAATCGTAATGCAACATGTCTGGATAGCATCAGGATAAGAAAAACAAACCTGAAAAGAATGAATTGCCTCTGATCTTGAAAGGACAATGGCTAGGGATTCTTCAAAATAGCAAACAAATTTGCAAAGCCGACACCTTTTCCTCTATACTTCCTTGAGAAAAACTTTTTTTCCCCTTGCATCAACAAGTTTGCAAATTCCCAAGAATGAATTCAGGTTTGTCTGTCTCTGCTGTGCAGAGCTGAGTCATCACCAATCATATAGTGTTCTGCTGGGGATAAATGTTGTTTATAGAAGATGATTTAAAAGGGAAAGGAAAATGCTTGATGCAGAGAAGTTCAGCACAGTGTGCCAAGCGGAGCTGTGGGGCTTTATTATTTGTTTTTATAAAAGGGAATGAAGAAAGGTCTTCCAAACTTAGGAGTGGGGAGTTAGTAATGACTCCTGGCAGCTTTAGCCATCACAGTCAATGTTGGGAATTACAAGCCAGCTATATTGGGAATATCACAGGTTTTTCAATTCCTGCCTTACATCAGTGCTACACTGTGGTGAATTATAAAATTTGGAACAGCCATTTCCACTGTCATGTGGTTTTATTTTAAAAGGCTTAGTAAGAAGCAACATTTTTTTGAACCAAGGGGTTAACTAACTAACTAACTTCCTTCCTTCCTTCCTTCCTTCCTTCCTTCCTTCCTTCCCTAGGCCACTTACCAAGTTTTTAGCCCCTTCAGAAGGCCAAAAGGGTGGGTGTAGATCTCTCCTCAGGGCAATGTTGTTCCTGGAGATGAGGGTGGGGGAATTCCATGACAAAAATGCCTATTTTCCTCAACTCTGCCCTCTGGAATTCCTCGACTGATGAGTTCTGCAGCATGTTTCCTTTCAGACCCAACTTGTATGGGCCAATCTCATTTGGGGTGAGATGGTTCTTCAGGTAGCCTAGATCCATACCATGAAGGACACATACAAAATGGGTTCAAAAACCTGACCTTTGAAACCTGAGACAATGACTGCTACTGTGGGCTCCTGCTGAGGTCATATGATCTTCCCAGATCATTTCACAGCCAGTCTTGCAATCCCTTGCTTCCTCCCTTACCCAACACAGCCGCTTACCTGCCTGCTGGAAAAGGAAGGAAAGGGAGGGACGGAGGGATCATGAGGAAGAAACTCCCACCATAGGAAGGGTCGGTTTACAAGGAGACGTACGAGGGGGTTGAATAAAGAACAGGGGGGGGGTACGTCCTTCCCTGACTCATGTAGTATCTCTTGCAGACCTCTAGGTATCCTTCCTGACCCACACCTCCTACACAGGGTGGGCTGCTAGGAGTTCACAGGGGTTCAGGAGAGCCCCTAGCTAAGAATCTGTGCTATTTGGAGAAATCCCACTCCTGGCTGGTCCCGCCCACCCCACTCTGCCCCTCACAGGAGTCCCCACATGGCCCCGTTTTGGATGCAGGTAAGTGCAGGGTGCGTTCGGAGGCTTGGGGAGGGCAAAAAAACCCCAGGCCTCCTGGAAGTTTGGGAAGGCCAGAAATGGGCCCGTTTCCAGTTTCCAGAGAGCCTCCGGAGCCCAGGGAAGCTGTTTTTGATCTCCCGGAGGCTCAAGGAAAGCCTCCGGAGCCCAGGGAGGGCAAAAATGCCATGGTGCAGGAGACCAACTAGGCCACGCCCATCATGGCCATACCCACTCAGCAACCAGGCAGAGAACCCTTTGCTAAAATTTTTGAAGCCCACCCCTGCTCCTATATGTCTTTCATGATCTGCAGAACACTTCTTAAATGCCCCTATTATCCTTCTCGACTGGTGCTGCCTCCTGCCATCACACTCCGAAACAGTTCTTTCTTCTGTTCCCTCTGCCAGCCCCCCTGACTATCTGCAGTGTAAAAAGCTTTTTCCAGATTCCTCAGGTGGTCGCTTCTCCTGCCCACCCCTTAGATACTCCAAGCCTTCCAAACCTTCTAAGGCTAGTCCTCTCCCTTATAACTAGCAAAGTCTAGACAAATCCTTTCTTCCAACTGTTGTCTGATCCTAAGCTCTCATACGTAACGGGGGGGAAGATTACCGTAGGAACCTCAAAAAAAAACCCCCCCCCCAATCCTTATCCTAAATATACCTTATTATTGGTAGCAGGTTTTTTTTAAACTGTAAACAAAGAGAACAATTTTTCATCGAGCATGCTTATCTCTTGTAAATCTATTTTATTTGCAGAGTTTTATGGGTAACCGAATATGGTTTTTCTTGGCAGTAAAATTTGGGGAGGATGTGGTATTGACTATTCAAGAATCTTAAGGAAAATTTGAAAGAAAAAGATTAACATTTGTAGTTCCCTTGAAATCTATCTGAACTAGCTTTAAATGATATGCAAGTGATATGCAAGTTAGATATTTAGAAGAAGGAGCATAGCAATACTTTTCATTTATGAGAAATATTTATAACGCATGTGACATCAGCAAAGTTATCAAAAATTCATTTCTTAGTCTTCCTAATGTACAATATAAACATCTTTTTTCCTCCCACAATACATACGATCTGTCTGTCTGTCTGTCTGTCTGTCTGTCTGTCTGTCTGTCTGTCTGTCTGTCTGTCTGTCTGTCTGTCTGTCTGTCTGTCTATCTATCTATCTATCTATCTATCTATCTATCTATCTATCTATCTATCTATCTATCTATCTATCTATCTATCTGGTTGTTATCACTGCCCATCTCCCCCACAATGGGATTGGGTGATGTACATGATATAAACAGAACAATTAAAAACAAAACCATTAAAACTACTGAAAACAATTAAAAATACAAAGAAAACTACACAGAATGCATTCAGAATCTTACAAAAATTCAGCCATTCCATGGCCTGTTTTTCTGGGAACCCTAAGACTACTGATAAAACCTCGTGTTATGAAAAGTGAAACACAAGGAAATTCATGCACTTTACAGGTTGTTATTAAATGCACAAAAAGCTGTATTCTGTTTTTGCACCTGCCCCATAAATTGCAGAGAAATTTATTGCCATGCAAATGATTTGTAATTTAACAGAACTAACACAACTGGCACAGTTATAAAAGAAACATGCACCACATTTTAAGGGAGCATCCTAAATTTTTCAGTTCTCCTTCAATAATTTTAATAGAACTCATTGATCATTCAGTCTTGCTATTTAATTTCCTCTTTTAAAATATTCTCTGTTAACTCTTTCTACTCTGGCAAGAATAATTCACGAGTATCACCTGAAAGCAATATAATGAGCTGATTTCACAACACTAAAATGGAAGTCAATTTCACAAACTGTGTTTTAGGTAGAGCCTTATGTGCATATACAAATGCATCCACATAAAAGGACACAAAAGCTGTTTTCTAATATAAAATGGAGAATTAGAAAATTCCCATTGGCAAGATGTGCAGAATCCATAGTTACATACAGAGATTCTGTTGATGAATAAAGTGCCTGTTAGGTCAGATGAAGAAGCATGGAATATTAAAATGGCTCTACCACTAAGTCCTTAAATGCACTTTTTAGCACTTGAGATATGCATTTATTATAATCATGCTACTGATAATGCCACATAAATAACATATGGTACACTATATTCAGTGGTGGCCTTTTGCTAGGGGAAAAAATTGTGGGTATTCCATAGAGTAAACTTCCTCATTTATTTTGCTATAAAATTTACAGAATGTGACATAGCCACAAGGATCTTTTGGCATAGTTAGGAACAGGGGTGGGCTTCAAAATTTTTAGCAAGGAGTTCTCTGCCCAGTTCCTGGGTGGGCATGGCCATGATGGGAGTGGCATACTCAGCCACTTGCACCATGGGGTTTTTTTCCCTCACCGGGTTCCAAAGGCTTTTCTCGAGCCTCCGGGAGGGGGAAAACTGCCTCCCTGGGTTCCAGAGGCTCTCTGGAAGCCAGAAACTGACCAATTTCTGGCCTTCCCGTATTTTTGCCCTCCCCAAATTTCCATGTGCGCCCTGTGCTTACATACATCCAAAACGGGCCATGTTGGGACTCCTTGGAGGGGAGGGGTGGGTGGGGCCAGTCAGGAGTGGTATTTGGGGGTTTTCCAAATTGTGCAGAATCTTAGCTGGGGCTCTCCCGTACTCGCACGATCCCCCAGCAGCCCACCCCTGGTTAAGAGGATGAAGAGGAAGTTGGAGGTAAATTTAAGGGATAAGATGTTTTATCTGGGTTTATATTATGTCTCCACATTTTGTCAAAAATGGCTACTGATTCCTACATTAACATAGAATCTAACAGGAGGGAAGAACAAAATATATGATGTACCTGAATTTCTGTCCCATGTTGGTCTGATTGCAGTATAAGAGAACTGGTTAACAGCTGGAGATGAACAGATTTCGATACCAAGCTTTAAGACCGGGTTCACCCTGGCACATGTATGCTGCATGTAAGATATGATGCTTCTTCTGTTGTATTTTTGTCAGTTGCCGTGTGTATTTCCTTCATATATTTAAGATAAGGCAGCTGTATTAAACTGGCACTTTGTCCTCTTTGCTGGCACTTGCATTAGCAAAGTGGTTCCTTTCAAATAGAAAACAGATGTTCCAGAGGCTAATGATACAGAAAAAATTGGAACAGGGCTTCAGTATATGCGATAAAGGAATGGGAAAATGAGTAGGAGCAAAGAAAGAAAAAAATGACATGTCTAATGAATTAATGAGAAAATGCTTGTTTGTGGGAATTGGATTTTCATTTTAGCCAAAATAAATTGTTTGGTTAGCTCAGAATATTAGGGTATCCATTTCTGATATTAAAATGGCTTAGAAAGGGTTTTAAGACCCTTTTTCTAATAAACCTCAGTTTATTTTCTAATGAAAACCAGAGTGCCTACATTCATTTGTTTTTCTCATGACCTATCTTTGCTCTTCAGCTTTGTACATTTCCAACCTTTATTGGGATCAGATTCCAACACTGTTTAACTTTTACAGTTATGATCTTTGAGCCATTGCTTCTGAGACCCATGGCCACATTGGTTTCTTGGAGGACAGAGACATGTATAGTTGTTTGCTGTTTTCAGATACAAGGAAGGACACTCTCCCACTGGCAAAGTAGAAGTAGAATCAACTACTACAGGTGGAATAAGGATAAAAACTTGATTGGATTAGTCATTTGACCTGACCGTATCAAAGATATAAAGCTAATACAAATACACAAGTAGATACAAAGAAAACACGCTCATAGTAAGTTGTCACCCTTACAGTTAACCCAGTGGTGGGATTCAAAAAGTTTTACCACCGGTTTGGTGGATGCGCTTTGTGCATGTTCACACACTCTGCGAGCGTGCACACCAAATGTGCACTTTGCACAGGTGTAGAGGCATTCCAACTCACCTCCTGCAAGCCTTCACTCTCCCGGTTGCACAAAGCAGCTGCACTTCAAAAGCGGAGGATAAAGGTGAGTATGGGAGCCCAGGCGGATGGGCCCAACAGCGGAGTGGTGGAGAGAACCGTTTTGGTCTTCGCTGCTCATCGCTGCTACCAGCTCAGCAGAACTGGGCCGAACTAGTAGAATACCACCACAGAGTTAACCCCAATCTCGCCTAACTATTCAATCCTCTTCGAAATGGCCTTTGAAATAAAGTGTTTCAAAACTCTGGATGATCCCTCTTGCCATGAACAATCTAGCAACACCTCTAGCTCAGCAAACCCAATCAAATCTTAGAGATCTTCAGACCCCTTGTAACACTAGATGTAAGATGAGCGACCTTAACACGAGTGCATTGCACCATCAGATTCACATAGAATAGAACAGAACAGTATAGAATTATTTATTGGCCAAGTGTAATTGGACACACAAGGAATTTGCCTTCGCTGCATAAGTTCTCAGTGTACATAAAAATATATTCATCAAGAATCATAAGATACAACACTTAGTGATAGTCATAGGATACTAAATAGCAATCAAATCATGCAAGGAAACTAAATAAAATAATATTATTTTATAATAATATTATAACATATATATATATTTGTTTTTTTAAGCTTTCGCAGGTACTTACATGTATGCTGTCAATCATTTGGAAACCTGCACTCTCAAATAGAAAGATCTCCACACCACAAAACAGACAAACACCTGAGCACAAACAGACTCCCTCTGATGTCCCAACTCAAACACCCCCCCACCAGGCACCCAGGTGAAACCTAGCTTCCTAATGGATAGCAGCCGTCCTTTCACACGAAGCCAAGCTGCACTGAAAGCCTCCAACACAAGAACAGAGTGTTGCCAGCCAATCAAAGCCACAAACAGACAGAAGAAACCAGAAACACCAATCAATCAAACTCCAAGTCCAGTGAACACAGACCCAGGCTCCTAGCCAATCAGAATGGACCAGCCTCGAATTTGAAACCAAAAGCTGTGAGACACACATCCATACAGAAGCCTGATGATGGCAGATGAGATTCTGCTGAAACGTTGCTACAACTTTAACAAAACTACAATGACGTGGGATAATACCCGAAGAAGCTAAACAGCACATCCATACATCCATACATCCATCCATACATACATACATATATATATAAGTTTTCACAGGTACTTACATGTGTGCTGTTCAGCTTCCTTCGGGTATTATCCCACGTCATTGTAGTACTTTAAAAGCATTACAATGATGTGGGATAATACCCGAAGGAAGCTGAACTGCATTCATGAAGTACCTGCGAAAACTTAAAAAAAACATATATAGATCCACATACAAATACCCGCGAAAACCTCAGAAAACAAATATATATGTATATATATTTGTTTTCTGAGGTTTTCGCAGTATTTGTATGTGGATCTTTGGTTATTCGGGGTTTCTCCCGCGTAAAATTGGAAGTATTTTGGCGACGTTTCGACGAAATCTCATTCGTCATCTTCAGGCCTGTGTCTTCGGCCTTGTGGCTTCTCAGAGTAATGTGAGCTTGCAGCTGTTTTTTCTTTTTAACTGCCAGTGGGGTATGACTTGACTGGGTGGGGGCTTGGCTGTGTTCTGATTGGCTGGGGTGTGTTCTCATCGGTTGGGGCCTGGCTGTGATCTGATTGGTTGGGGGGTTGGCTGTTTAGTGCTTTTAAAGTACTACAATGACGTGGGATAATACCCGAAGGAAGCTGAACAGCACACATGTAAGTACCCGCAAAAACTTAAAAAACAAATATATCTACTATTCTAATACTATATCTATATCTATATATCTTATATCTATATCTATATCTATATCTATATCTATATATCTATATCTATATCTATATCTATACCTATACCTATACCTATACCTATATCTATATCTATCTATCTCTATCTCTATATCTATGTCTATATCTATATCTATATATAATATTAATAATAACAAATAGGAGGAGATAGGTAATGGGAAAGATGAGAATAATAGTAATACAGTCTTAATAATAGTTTGGCAGTGTTGTCAAACAGTGTTGGACATCAGAAAAAAACATTGCAATGAAAGAAGTCAGCATGGTGAAGAATGTCATAGACCAGGCAAGCTTTGCTATACAGAATCTTCAAGGAAAACCCAAGTAACCAATCAGTTTGCATATGTGAATACATCAGGTTCCTTCAATCTCATATCTGCAGATGACTGACTGAAAGGGATACATTACAAGCCATTCCCAGCTAGCTCCCCTTATTGTTCTCTCACAGAGATGATTGATGTAGGAGATAACCAGACTGAGCCTGATGGTGGGGTCAAATGCATAATCAGTCTGGAGACATCTAAGTACATTCCTCTTGACTGTTATCAGGCACCAATTTGCCTTGACCATTCGTAAATCAGATTCTTGTGTATAGGAACCTTGAAATGAACTTGTAGTACTTTTGAATTCTATCCTGTTTGAATCCTATTTCTTCTCCTGATTTCTTGCACCTTACAGTTAATATTACAATGATTCATATATTAACGGGAAATCTAGCAGGATGGAAGAATAAACTACGTGATCTACCTGAATTTCTGTGCGATGTTGGTCTGCCTGCAATAAAAGAGATCTGGTTAACAGCCAGAGATGAACAGATTTTGATACCTGGCTTTAAGCCCTGGATCATCCTGGCATGAAAAATAAAAGGTAATGCATGTAAAATAGGAGGACCACTGGCCAACTCCTGGAAAAGTATTCAAAATTGTGATATTTCACACATCTTAGCATGCCGGAATTGAGTTCAACCAGTGAGAATTTCTAAAGGTGTAGGAAACATGGTTTAAGTTGTTGAACTGATGCCTTATTAATGGTATGTTAAACAGAGTTGGGCAGTCCCATTTGTTATCAGAAAGGCCTCTTCATTAATCTTTTCTTTGCTCTTTGTATTATGAGGTGAGTAGAAGACAGAATCTTCCAGAAAACATGTTAATAAAATATGGGAACTCATGGTTGAGTTTAAAATTGCCTGTCAGATCTGACAACACAATCGACAAAATGGCTCAGATAATGTTCTACTTCATCTTTTTTCTTTCTTTTTAAAGAATCTTTTGAGGTAAAACAAAATCCTTGCCTTTTTTATTCAGAGGAATGAACTTTTGTTTTAATGTGGTACAATATATTATTTAACCTGACAGGATTACTTATTGCTTTTTGTTATTTCCAAAATGTGAATAAATGTACCAAGAAAAATGGATTGATGTATTTTGCCAGTTTTCCTCTTATTCTGTGTAATTCTGTATTCTCCTGTATCCTTTCAGCCAAATTTTGAAAGATCCATTTCCCTTTCTCTCCTTACCACCTGAGGTCAAATCGTGTCACTCAAAACAATTCATGGTTTATTTCATTTATTCCAAGTGGATAGCTCTTCGAACCAAAGTTCACAATCTTATTTTTGTAATATATTCCATATTGGTTTTATTATGGCATTGTATTATGAGGGCTGAAAAAAGGAAGATCATGGTTCCTTGCAAGAAGATAAAAGAAAATGAAAAAGTGGGATTTTGAAAGTTCTGGAATAGATTTTTTAGAGTTTATTATTTTAAAAATGATCCTGAAAAAATATTATGCATCAATCCAGTAATATAACTAAATATTCATACTTAATTGATAAAACTGCTGCCAGCTAAGTGGACAACTGAAATGACTGTGTTTCCCATGTAGGTTCTCTTTTATAGTAATGAGCCCCTCCGTTCTATACATTTATTTTTAATGGCATACATACACTTTTCATTTTCTTCTTTTTTGACGAAATGAAGACACTTGCATCATTGTATAAGAGGACTTCAGTGTTATAGCCTCTGGCTGACGAATAGCCTAAAAAGTGACAGGAGATTCTATTTTAGTTTCTAAAGGGAAAAAAAAAGTCCTTGAATTTGTTTCTTCCACATGGAACTCATCAGGGGTGGGATCTGACCAGCGTAACTACCGGTTTGGTGATTTACAATTTGTACGCGCATGGCCACAATGGCCCTTTCAGGAGGGAATCAGAGTTGGGAAATGTTGAGGTCATCAGCTGAACAGAACAGAACAGAACAGGAACAGAACAGAATAGAATAGAATTCTTTATTGGCCAAGTGTGATTGAACACACAAGGAATTTGTCTTGGTAGAAATGTTTCGGTGTACATAAAAGAAAAATACATTCATCAAGAGTCAAGAATCATCAGGTGCAACAGATAATAGTCATAGGGTACAATAAGCAATCAAATCACACTAGGAAACAATCAATACAACAGAAGATGGAAGATTGAGGTTTTTCTAGGTTGCCATTTCCTTTAAGGGCTGCACTTGGGCTTTATTATTGGTTGGTAAATCATAGAATTATAGGGCTGGAAGGAATCCTGGAAGTCTTTTAGTCCAACCTACTGCTCTAGGCAGGAGTCTTATACCATCCCACTCAAATGATTGTCCATTTTATTTTTTTCAAAATCTGCAGTGATGGAGCACACACAACCCTAGGAGTCAAATTATTCCATTGATTGACTGCTGTTAACTGTCAGAAAATGACTCTTTACTTCCAAGAGATTAAGAGAGATACTTTCACGTCCCCCCATATTCTTCTCTAGGCTAGATATACNTTAACAACTGGTTCTCTGCCTGATTGCTGGATGGGTATGGCCATGGTGGGCATGGCCTAGTCGGCCTCCTGCAGCACCCTGGTTGCAAAACGGGCTGTGGGGGGATGCCCTCTCTGGGCTCCAGAGGCTCTCTGGAGGTTGGAAACAGGCCCATTTCTGGTCTTCTGGAACTTCCAGGAGTTTTCTCCCTCCCCAAGCCTCCATACAGACCCTGCACTTACCTGCAATCCAAAATGGGCCTCATGGGGACTCCTGGAAGGTGAGGGGTGGGGCGGGTGGGGCCAGTCAGGGAGGGGATTTGCCGGTTTGTTGAACTGGCCATAAAATTAACAATCAGTTTGCCTGAACTGGTGCGAACCGTTAGCAGCCCACCTCTGGACATACTTAGATCTCTTTCCCACTCATCATATGATTGAACCTCCAGATCATTTATTGTGTTTGTTGCCCTTCTCTGCATACTTTCCAGAGTCTCAACATCTTTGCATCATGGCGGACGTAGTATTTTAAGTGAGGTATCAGTGGTGCAATGTAAAGTGGTACTGCCACTCTTGTGTTGACTCCATCCCTCTGTTGATGTGAGGAGGCTTCTGGGGTTTTTTTTGGTTTAGAGAGGATTGCAGAAGGGCTTTGTTGGGGGACAGGAACAGTCAATTTAGGTTTGATAGTACAGAGAGTCCTTGACTTATGACCATAATTGAGCCCAAAGTTTATGTTGTTAAGTGAAACATTTCTTAAGTGAGTTTTGCCCCATTTTTCCACCTTTCTTGCTACAGTTGGTAAGTGAACATTGCAGTTGATAAGTTAGTAACCCAGTTGTTAAATGAATCTGGCTTCCCCATTGACTTTGCTAATCAGAAGGTTGCAAAAGATGATTACCTGACACTATGAACCAGTTGCCATGCATCTGAATTTTAATCACATGACCATGTGGGATGCTGCAAAGGTTGTAACTGTGAAAAAACGGTCATAAATCACTTTTTTTCAGTGCCATTATAACTTTGAATGGTCACTAAATGAACTGTTGTAAGTTGAGGACTACCTGAATTCAGCAAAGAGATGGTCTGGATTTGATCCTGGTGTTGTCCAAAAGAGGTGGTGGTGATACCACTGGTGGTTGCAGCCTCCATTTTATTGGTTACATTTATTTTCTCCATTATAACTGAATGCAAATTAATTTCCTGAGTGATCTTAATCAAATGATATCAATACGAAGCCTGGTTCCAACAGTGTTGCCTGTACTAGATTGTGTACTTTTATTTGCAAGAAGGTACCCATCAGATAGTGCAAGTCAGGAGTTAACTTCTTGGTGAGCTCATGAAGATGGAGTGCAAAGCCACTGTATTACTTCTGATATTGCCAGAAAAGGCAATTCAAATGTACTTCGCTGAAAAGTAATAGCTATTTTCATTTCATTATTAAATTTGTCTTAATTTGTATACTCTAGATTTTATTCCTTATCAGTTTCCACAGAAATAATTATTCAGTATACTAACCATATTTGTCCCCACTGGATGACAAAATGGCTGTGTTTTTTATAACAAGCTTAATTTCTCTAATGGATTAATCTATTTTCAGCGTTCAAAGAGTAAATGATCAGAAACCTGGCAAAGATTGAATCTATGCTTGCCATGTTGTGTAAGTGTATCTACCAGCTTCTTTAACTAACCGAGGCTTTGTTTGCAAACTCATCCAGTTTTTAGTAAACAGAAGATTAATCTGCTTATAGAATTTATCCTGTATGACATACTTGTCTTTATTTTTTGTTTTTGTTTTGCTCTAAGTACAGAAAGGGAGATCAACCTGACACATGCACCTGAAGATGTTAAGAAGTGACCTCTGTCTGTTTCTTTCTTGGTTAATTGAGACATATTTATTTTTTGTTACGGGGTACACTTGTTCTCTGTTTGGTGGTGGACTGGTAGTTGGCTTTAAAAAAATGGAGCTGGGGGGTGATTGATGATTCTCTCTCATGCATCGCCAGGGGCACCTAGTTGGGTGTTTGAAAACATGTAACTCTGCAATTTTATTTTGGAAAAAAAATGTTTTTAGCATTATTGTCATAAACAACTGCAGCCACTTGATAAAATATAAATTGGCCACCGAGAAGAAAAAAATGAACAAAAAAATTTCGTTGTTTTTTTTTAAAGAAAGATCTGTTTAAAAAAGGTTAAAGCTTTCTGTTTTACTAATATTGGTTCTGTTGAGTATGCCTTTTTAATTGCGTTGTGTTTGCTTTTATGCTGAATCATTGCAATTGCAACTGTAACCTTTACTGTATTTAGGGGGAAAACATTCTGACATGTATTATTAAATGCCTAAATGTTGGTTAGTTCAGTTCTCACCAGAAAGGAAAGGAAAAGAAAAGGAAAGAAAGGGAGGGAGGGAGGGAGGAAGGAAGGAAGGAAGGAAGGAAGGAAAAAGAAAGAAAAAAGAAAGGAAAGAAAGCAAAGGAAGGAAGGAAACAAAAAAGAAAGAAAAAAGGAAGGAAGGAAGGAAGGAAGGAAAAAAAAAAGTGTCATGCCACATTTAAAAAATTCAGATAGGTACTCAGATCAGTAAAAATAAAAAGTGTTCACATTTACTCTCATACTAATTTACTAAGAAAATTAGGTGTGTTGCAATTCCATATTAATATTTAGGACTAAATCAAAATGCATAACATTTTGCTGTCTGAAGTTTCTATGGAATACAGATCATAAAGAAAAAGGGAGAAGCCTATTCTTTTGTAATCATAAAGTCTACATGGTGAGAATATTAACAGAAGAAGCATATGTAATGACAGTTTTATTTGTCCATCCATTCTTCCATCCATCCATCATCTGTCTGTCTGTCTTTCTCTCTGTCTATCATCTTTCTTGTCTGCCTGCCTGTCATCTATCTAATGTATATGCCACCCATCTCATTATCAAGTTAATTAATTTCAAGTTAACTTTGACCCTCCAACTTCCAAGGACAGCTACGTTTAACTTCTCAGTTCAGAAGTAGGTACATCTGCAGTAACAGGGTACCCAAATTGGAGTTGGGCCACACAGCCTAAAAATTCTGACAGGTGGAAACTCCAGGCACCTGAAAACAAGAGATAGGTGAAGATTGGGACAGACAGTCCTTGCCAATTTCAGTCATAAGCCAGGTAGTTAAGATGAAATTTTTATTCATTCTTTTAATATTCTGAACAGCAAAAATGACAGGCAAAAAATCATATTTCTACAATATTAGCAGGAATCCTGTGCCTAAAATGGAAAACAGCAGGAGCCAAAAAAAATCTTTCCTCCACTGTTAATGCTTTTTAATAAAGCATTTAATAAAGCAGAACAGGTCTTTCTGAAACACAAAGAAGGATGGAAATCATTTTTGAGATTATAAACAGGACAAATGATTATATATATTAGAAATGTATCATGCGTTCAGACAGCCATACATAGCTAGGATTGTATATGTAGCAGATTGCTTGTTTCTGGTAATATCAGGCTGGTTCTCTGTACTGAGTTCAAGTACTGTAGTTTTGTTGAATCACAGTGCTCAACAGTCCCACGGACAATGGTGAAGGATCCTCAACATTTAAGTTAACATTTTTTGGAAGTTTTGCATTTCTCTATCCGTGATAAATTGAAGTACAGGAAACTATATGCTGATCAGCAGATGTTGCACATATAATTGGCTACATCACCATATTTTTGGCAGCCTCTTCGTGAGAGCTGTCTTATTAGAATTGGCCCTGTGCTCATTGTGGAATAAATGAACATCTATACCAAGTTAAAAAAACAACAACTTTCCTTTGGAAAGATGGTAACTAATCAATTTGATTTGTATTATACTTTTTCTAGGGGAACTCAGAGTAGCCTAGACAAAACTCCCTTCTCCTGTTTTCCACCAAACAAGCCTGTGAGATAGATTGACTTGAGAGAGAATGAGTTTATCTAACACAGTGTGACACAACCTGGGCCTCTCCAATCTTAGTCCAGTATCTTGATTACTACAACACACTGAGGAGAAATTTCTCGTATGAAATTTCTCATATGATTTTCATTTCTCATATGAATCCATAATGTGCAGAGCAAATACCACCTTAAATTGATAACCCTATTCTCAGTTTGGACTGTGGTTGTTAGTATCTTGTAGGAAGCCTGATGGGTAGTGGAACTGATCATAGACTATCCATGACTAGAGACCAAGAACAGAGTAATTAAAGAAAAGAAAGATAAATTAATTTATACATAAAATTAAAACAGTAATGGTGTTGTTATAATATTTCATGTGGTATTTTAGAATGAAATATCTGGACTTCAAAGAGTTAAAATAAAATTGAATAGGAATACTGATATAGTTTTTGATAATTTTTCTCATATTCAGAATGCTTAATTTTCCGTTTAATTCCCATAAATAACTTCTAGCCTTTCTAAAAGAGCTTAATAGTATATTTTATACCTTAATTCTGCAAAGTACCGCATTAGGAAGATGTGAAGATATTAATCAAAACATAATTGTGCCAAACTGCCCATTAATGAGTGGAATAAATATCTTGATCTTGGCAAAATGTGGCAGAACAATCTGTACTATTCAATTCACAACCTGAAGTTGTAAAGTTTAATAATATCACTTATTATACCGTCTTGAACAAGTAAATAATAATTCTAGAAAAAGATTTGTAATAACCTTTTCTCTTTGTTGTTCTCTTAAAGGCCTCCTAGTTGAAAGATGAGCTGCAGCAACAATAAAAATATTACTGTGTGGGGAGAAATAATTTGCCTTGGAGGAATTTTTCTACAAATTAACTTCTTTTTTTAAATATAAATTTTATTTGGGTTTTCACAAAAAACATAATACAAATAAAACATCTTTTTTTGAAAATAGCATGATCCTGGGTTATCACTTCTTTATACAGACACAAATTCAATTTCATATTCATCTTTGTGTTTTATTCTATATCTTATTACTGTTTTAATATTTTCTCCATGATTTTTCCCCTCCCTTGGTTTTCTCAACTTCATTTTTAATTATCAATCTAAATTCAATTATATATCTTTTTTTAAGTTTCAATGTCTTTCCAATCATATTTATACTTTTGTCTGTCCTGTTTCAATTTCATATTATCTTTTCTCATTGAACAAATTTTCCCCTGTAGTTACT
>BHFT01052669.1:0-11348 GCA_004320025.1 Laticauda laticaudata | reverse complement strand
CATGTTTCCTATAGGATTGGGAATGTAAACAGCATGCATATTTTCAGAGGCACATGATTAAAGATTCATTAATTTGGACATGGAACAAGATTAAAAGGAACATTATACAACAATACCGAACTGGCTTTCAACTATGGAAGCACAAATCTACCCAAATGCAATGGATCTGGAAAAAAGAGAATTACAAAGACTATTAGACACACAAGGAAGATTAAAAAATGAGACAAGAATTACAGCAACAAAATATAAAGATAGATTGGACGGGAGCGAGGTGATGGCAAGCGCTGCTTCCCTGGTCGGTGGAGAGAGCCTGAAACCGCCGTCCTTTCCACCCTCACCAGCCCGTCCCCGTGCATCTCCAAAATGTGCCTAGTAGCTCCAAACGCTGCAGTGGAATGGACATCAGGCAGAGGCACTGACTTGGTGGGGCTCAGCTCGGAGGTGGAATGAGTTGCCTTGTTCCCTGTCCCATGGATGGGTGGTGCATCACTCGCCTCTCCTGGTAGCCCCTTCAGGTTTGGGCTGGAGAGACTTGGGAAGGAAGCCAAGCTCAGGTCGGCCTGGCTATTTTGCTTGGCAGGCGGGCGCGTATCTGCGGCTCACTTTCTTGGCTCTGCCCAGCCCGCACGGCTCTGGCCAGTCCTGGCAGGATGAGCAAAGGGTCCGGGGGGAGGTGCTTGCTGCCTTGTGAGAGCTCGGCCTGCTGGGAAGGGGGTCCACCTGTGAGCTGTGCTGGGCGCCCAGGGCGAAAGCTCTTCATCCTCTGCCCGGCACCCAGGCAGGGATGCTCCCCAGGGGGGCAATCCTGCGCTGCGGCCTCGGGTGATTCGCCTCCCCATGTGGGGTTGGGCTGCCTCTCAGGCAGAGGAGGTTGTTTGTAGTGGGGCGTCGTTTTTAAAATAATTGACTTTACCTTCAAAGCAAAGGGAAAGCGGTGGCAGAGCGCCTGAAGGCCGAGTGTCTCTGCCAGGCTCTGGTTGCAGGGAGGATTCCTGGCTGGCTGTGCATGGCTGCGCCAAACGCCGTGGCGTTGCTCTAAACGCCGCGGCAGCAAGGGAGAAAAGAAAGCAATGGTGGAGGAAGGTCTCACGATATGAAGTGCCCCACCAATGCCAAAGTCAATGCAAGCAGCACCATATCCGGTGGACTTTCTAACGGCAAGCTCCCCCCCCCGCCATTCTCCCCTATTTCACATTTTTAATATTGGCCTTAATTTGGGGGGAGGGGCTTAATTTGATTTTATGCCCATAAAACATGCTGGGTCTTCCTATTGGGAGAGGACATATTGTTGGAGAAACACGGTAAATACATATACTGAAAAATGTGAGGAGAAGCAAAAGATGTCTTGATGTTGATAACAATGTATACAATTTTATTTTATGTTTTTAAAATTTGGAAACTTAATAAAATTTATTTAAAAAAAAAGAAAAAAAATTGTTAAGTGAATTTATCCCATTTTACGATTTTTCTTGGCCCATTTGTTAAATGAAGGTAACCCGGTTGTTAAGTGAATCTGTGTTCTCTATTGCTTGTCAGAAGGTCGCAAAAGGACTCCCACACACTGCAGTCAGCATAAATATGAGTCAGTTGTCAAGTATCCAAATGTAAATCACGTGACCATTGGGATGCTGCAGTGGGTCATAAGTGTGAATAATGGCTATAAATCTGCAGTTTGGCAGTTCAAATCTCACCAAGCTCATGGTTGACTCAGCCTTCCATCCTTCTGAGGTGGGTAAAATGAGGACCCATTTTTGTGGCAAGTAAGGTCGAAAAATGTTTGTTAAGGGCAAAACTCCCTTAACAAATGTCTCACTTAACAACAGAAATTTTGGACTCAATTGTGGTTATAAGTGAAGGACTATCTTGAAGAATATTCTTTCCCAGGTATTTATCAATAGTTCATTGTTGATTATAGGCTATATTTTGAACTTTAAATTTTCATTCTTCCAAATGTCAAGTCAAACACAGAAATTGGCTTAGGGCTATTGGGAGAGATAATAGCAGGGGGGAAAATATAAGCATGTCATTTTCTGTCTACCCAGTCCTTTAAGAATTTAAGAACTAATAACATCTCTGCATGGGTACTTATTTATTTTTCTGCATGACTTATGTATATGATGCTTCATAGTAGGAGTTAAGGGTATTTTTCATTATTTAAGAATTGCATTGGGACTGTGGGAAAACAGTGCTTTATATTTTCAAGAAAACAAGGAATAATGGATAGAAACTGAACAAGGAGAGATTTAACCTGGAAATAAGGAGAAACTTTCTGACAGTGAGAACAGTCAACCAATGGAACAGAAGTTGCCTTCGGAAGTTGTGGGAGCACCATCACTTGAGACTTTCAAGAAGAGATTGGACTGCCATTTGTCAGAAATGGTGTAGGGTCTCCCGCTTGGGCAGGGGGTTGGACTAGATGATCTAAAAGGTTCCTTCCAACTCTATTTATCTGTTATTTAAGCTCCATATTTTGGGGGAGAAAAGATGGATTGAGCGTATGGATCTGTACATTTCTAGAAGCAAAATTCCAAGTGGCAATTGAGAAAACCTTCAATTGACAAGGATTTCACTTTTCTGTGTAAGTTCCCTGTCTAATGTGGAGTTGTAGGTAATTGTTGAAAAAGCTGCAATAATATCAGGATAATTTTTGACAGGTTACTACAGAAGGGCTTCTGAAGCCCATCTTAGAAATTATCTTGACTTATTTATTCTCTTACCACATCAGGAGAGCATAAAGTAATATAATCATGGTATATGTGACAAAGCTCACACCTTAAAGTAGATGAAGTGATGACAACAGCTTTAATCAGTCTCCCCCAACTGGCCAACTTTCTGCATAAATACTTCTAAGGTTATGGTCAAAAGCAGACAACTGAAGTTGTACAGCTATATGTGACAGTCTCTCT
Source organism: Laticauda laticaudata (assembly GCA_004320025.1). Taxonomy (NCBI): domain Eukaryota; kingdom Metazoa; phylum Chordata; class Lepidosauria; order Squamata; family Elapidae; genus Laticauda; species Laticauda laticaudata. The sequence goes on along the minus strand of BHFT01052669.1, from coordinate 8,442 downwards.
GTCTATGACAAGTAATAGTGTATTATAACTCATTTTGGATATGGGTTAAAGGTGGAAGAAGTGGAAATTATCTTTCTCTCATAAAAGCTTGCTTTTAAAGAAAAGACCTGTTATTGTTTTACTTGAGAGATGGGATGAGTGCTTTGGCCTACTGCTTTAAATTATAGGTAGTCCTTGATCACAATGGAGCCTGAAGTTTTTGTCACTAAGCAAGACATTTGTTAAATGGATTTTGCCTCATTTTACGGCCTTTCTTGCCACCGTTGTCAGGCAAATCACTGGAATTGTTAGGTTAGTAGCACAGTTGTTAAATAAATCTGGCTTCCTCCATTGACTTTGCTTGTCAGAAAGTCGCAAAAGACGATCACGTGACCCTGGGCATGGCAACCGTCATAAATATGAGCCAGTTGCCAAGTGTCCGAAATTTGATCCCATGACTATGGGGATGCCGCAACAGTCGTAAGTGTGAAAAACGGTTATAAGTCACTTTTTTTGAATTCTGTTGTAACTTCCAACAGTGACTAAATGGATTGTTGCAAGTCGAGGATTACCTGTGCTGCTCATATATCCCTAGCCCATAGGGCAGAGGTGATGGTGATATCTTGAGGCACCAAGCAAAGGAACACTAAAAATAATTATAAATTATTGCAATGATTTTGCAATGAACATTTTGATGCAAGCTATTCTTAGAGCTGTAGACCCTAGTCCAGACGGCAATGAATTTTTTTACATTTCTTCAGTAAATATTCATTCAGGCATCAAGTCACATAATTCCTGGAACAGCCTTGTAAAGTATGACAGTATTATCCCCATATTGCAGCTAGAGATTATATGTTTTCTCTGCTGCTGTTGTTTTCAGTAGCATCTTGATATTCTGGCATGACTGCTTCTACTGAATGCTATGCTGTTAAATATTCAACTGCTACCTTTAACAAGCTTGATATGGTCAGTTGACATCCCTATAATTTATTGGCTTTATTTTGTTAAGGGCAGCTTGCCCATCCAAGAATGCCTGACTGGGTGGTTTACAGACCTCCCCAGACAATAATAAGATTAAAACTGAAGCATAAATTACAGATATACCAATATAACAAAATAACAGTGTCATAAATAATGCAATACAGGTAGTCCACGACTTACAGACATTAGTTAGTGACCATTCAAACTTACAACAGTATTTTAAAAAGTGACTTATGACAGTTTTTCACACTTATGACAGTTGCTGCATCCTTATGATCACATGATCCACATTCGGATGCTGGGCAACTGGTATGAATTTATGGCTTTTGCAGTGTCCCTGGGGTCATGTGATCACCTTTTGCGATCTTCTGACAAGCAAAGTCAGTAGGGAAGCCATATTTGCTTAACAACTCTGTTACTAACTTAACAACTGCAGTGATTCACTTAGCAACAATGGTGGCAAAAAATGGTAAAATGGACAAAACTTACTCAGCAATAATACTTAGAATGATATACTGCTTCACAGTGGTTTACAGCCCTCTCTAAGAGGTTTACAGAGTCAGCCTATTGCCCACAACAATTTGGGTCCTCATTTTACCCACCCTGGAAGGATGGAGGCTGAGTCAACCTTGAGCCAGTGGGAATCGAACTGCCAAACTGCCGACATCTGGCAGTCAGCAGAAGTAGCCTGCAGTATTGCATTCTAACCACTGCGCCACCATGGCTCCTTAACTTAATTGTCTTGCTTAGAGATGGAAATTTTGGGCTCAATTGTAAATCAAGAACTACCTGTAACTAACTAAGGATCAATCATAACACTATCCACACAAAGAGATATAAAATAACTTTCTAAGATGTCTGTCAAGTTTCTTATACAGGCAAGATTTGAAGAGGCAACCCCTTGATTACTGTTTAGTCAATATACGTATTATCTGCAATTTGGGGGCATCTGCAGCAATTTCTAGTAGATTTGTTCTACATTTCTTCTTGACTGCTTTGATCGTTGCCCGAGAAACATGTTTTTTAGGACACCTTGTTCCATTTTCATTCTTCAGTCCCACCACAATATTTAACAAGCTTGATAATTTTGAAGCTGAACCATAGCAATTCCTGTAGCACTGTCCCTCTGTAAACAGACAAGGAAAAGAATAGATTCTTATTCCTTCCGCTCTGCTTTGTATGTTTTGTATAATTGGCTGTTGTCCAAAAAGCCCTGTGCTGGAGTATGAGAGGAGAGCTGATTGGCTGTCTACATTAAATGTCAATCTTCTTTCATATAAATAATTCCCATTGCATGTTCTGAAGAGACCAGAACACTGTAGCTTCATAGCCTGAAGCTTTTGTCAGCAGCTGTAATATGTGTTGAACCTGCGCACATGGGAAGTGCATGCATGTGTCTTCTAGAGGAGTGCACATATTTCCTTGAGCTCAAAATTGGAGATAGGGAATATGAAGATGAACAGATTTGTGTAGGAATTATGAAGGTTTCTTGTGAAATCTGTTAGGGATCTTTTAAACCAGATATCAGGAAATTGAATGAGGCAACAGACCATGCAAATAAAAACACAACTCACACCTGAGCTTCACAATGCTATAGCACAGGGGTGTCAAACATCATCACGTCATCATTGTGGAACAGAATATGGACAAGATGTTGTGCTGCTAGTCAAGAAGTCTTTTGTCAGGTTTTGTATCTGCATTTCATCACCTCACGCTTCCAGTTATTTATTTAGGAGAGGCGCATGGCTGCCCAACTCAAACAATGTGAACCCGGGCAGAAAATAAAATCATGAAAAATACAAAAGAAAAATAATACATACCACTGAAATAAACTAAAGCCATTAAATAGTGATCAGGATTAAAATATACTACTAGCTATATAATTTTTATTAAGAATTGTGATTATAACAGTAAAATCTAATGCAAACTTAATTTTCTTCTGAAAGAAAAAAAGAATAGAAAGGAGAAAAAGAATGCAAAAAGTAAGAATACAATAAACAAAGAGAAAAAAACAAAGAAGTGTCTTTCACAAAAAGTAAAAAAGAAATTTAGTGATTCTTCACCCTCTTTAAGATTACAAACCATTATCTCTGAATCCCATATCCTATCTCTTATTTATAAACAAATTCAGAGAGCATAATCTTTTCAGACCTAGTGACAACAGAAAGTCCATACAGGGGTGTCAGAAGTAACAATATTTCTTCTTTTTAACTTTAATCACATGAACCTAAAAGATACTTGGTGATAAACAGATTCTAGCAAAATCTTAGTTCAGTTAAAGAAAATAATTTTTCTCCCTGGATGAATTTCTCATCCTTGTCCATTTCAGAACTAAGTTCTGGGGGGAAAAGGATTCTTTTTAAAGAACTCTTAAAAAATCCTTCTATATAATGGAAAAACAATCTTAACTTGGCATCACCGTTACTGTCATTTTTTTTTTTAAGTTGGTAGTTTCCTCATGCTTTTAGAATAGGATCAACAGCCTAGGCATTTGCAGAAAATGTGCCACCATTGAATGTTTCACCACCACCACCCTCCAGCCCCTCACAGGGGCTGCTCTCATAAATCAGAAAGGGATTATCTTTGAGAGCTTTGCAAAAAATTCTGTTAAGAAATAAGTTTACCTTTGGTGTTTGGAAGCATTTGGGAGATGGCGATGGCCGAGATCCAAATCATGTGTTTCTAATTTCTCTTCTTGCTGACCCCCTGCTTTCTTCCCGTTATATTTAAAAAAAACCTGAGATGGCCTCAGTTGTGAGAGACATCATAAGTCATCCTTTCTAGACCAGCAAACACATTTATTGCTGCTTGTAAATGGACAAATTATTCGGATTCAGTTTGGGGTAATTTGGAAGACCTTGGGAGCAGTACATATAACTTTTTAAAAAATGAAATATGATATTATCTCATGATAGACTGTCTACTATTGACCTCACCCCTTTCCTAAGGTGTATGTAGGGGGCGTGCATAAGCGCACCAACGTGCCTAACGTCCCTGTCCTATTGTTTCTTTTATTATTCTTATATGTACCCATTTCATGTATTTATAACTATGAATATACTTATACCTATTATTTTGTAAGTGATTGACAAATCAAATAAATAAGAATAAATAAATAAATGATAGCAGTGTTGTTCCACTACATGTATTGGAGGGGTTGCCACGAAGAAGGGATAATCAATCTATTTTCCAAACACCTGAAGGCAGGACAAGAAACAATGGATGGAAACTAGTCAAGGCAAGAAGCAGCCTAGAACTAAGAAGAAATTTCTTATTTATTGAAAGAAATTTCAACAAGAACAATCATCCAGTAGAGTGGCTTGTCTTTCGAAGTCATGAGTGCTTCCACTGGAGGCTTTTAAGAAGAGAGTGCACTGGAAGAGTACAGTATATGGTCTCCTGCTCGAACAGTTGATTGGACTAGAAAACCTTCAAGTTCCCTTCCAACTTTGTTATTCTGTTATTCTGTTCACTATCTACAGAGTGAACTTATTTCATCCCCCCCTTTCCTGATTAGAATAGAATATTCACAGGTGAATACATGAGAAAACGTCTTTTGGTCAACCTGGCGAGGAGAAAATACACTTGCCCATCTCCTAATGTGTGATGCTCCTGTTATACTCTTTGTTGATCTGGAAATTCTCATAATTCCCTTTTGCGTGGGAATTCTAGGAGATGCATGCCTAACCCTTCAAGAAAGCCCTAGCTAGAGGAAGAAACATCTTTCTTTCTCTCCTGGTTTCAGTAGAAAATATTTAAATGCTTAAAGAAAGAATCATTTCCAGTATCAATAGGCACTACTGAAATGAGGAAACAGTATATAGCTTATTAAGGGATTAGTCATTTTAAAGCTCTTACCAGCAGCAAAATAAAACCTTAGAGATCATCAGTGTAAAAAAAACAAAAAAAACACCTCCTCTAAAGCATTTACTCTTTCCTGTAGTCTCAAAAATCCAATTCAATCTTAACTTACCTCTAGTTCACAAAATGTTTGGGAACGTCAGATAGGCATTATCAGATAAAAAGTCTAAAAAGATATGTTTTACACCTATAATATGTAAAGTGCAGATGCCTTCCATGAGCCATCTTAAAAGAGATTTAACATGTATTTTCTGTAAGCATTTGTTTCCTAGTAAAGTCACTCAGAGGTCAGTTCACAAGCTCCTACAGATCTGTTTCTTTTACAGTAGCTTTGCTTAAAGTATGGTACCGCTAATCTCAAGAAAGCAGCATGCATGAACCCCCCCCCCAAAAAAAAGAAAAAGAAAAAGAGAAAGAGGTCTAAAATCTGTCTTAAACCTGTTATCTCCCAAGAACAGAACCGGCAGGAGAATTTGCAGTAACATAAAAGTAAGAGGAGGAGAAAGAGGAAGCGAACTAACTGATATAGAAAAAGACAAGCATCACCAAACTGGAAGGAAGTTTGCAAGTAGCCAACATTTCTGTTCATAAAGCATAGTAAAAGAGGACAAAATCCAACCAAGCCTAGGATCTGTACTAAAGTGCATTAATGTTTCCACACATAGCAAAACAAAGGTAGGCATCTTTTTTCTAGATAAACTGGGTTTTCTAATAAATAATTAATAAAGAGACAAATAAGAACACATGCGTAGTATCAACCTCTCTCAGTGTTGCAAAAGTGTGACATGATGTCATTAGAATGTAAGGTCAAACAAGTATCAATGTACTGCACAGAATTGGTAGGTTTAATATTAACTAGTAAGTTCAATGTCTTATTTAATCTTTCATGCTACCTCATACAAAAGAGCCAGGTCAAACATTTAACCAGATTTTATATCAACCTTTCTATTCTACAATATATTAATTTAAAAATAGTCTGCAGGTTATTTTAAAAAGAAAACGTAAAAAAAAGTTGAACAAATAAACATTATTTCTACTGGGTTTTTTAAAAAAACCATAAATAAAATTTTTAGCCCTATCGTATCATATGCTGATTCTGGAACTTATTTTTTCACATTTTAGTAGACCAGTGGCTCCAAACAAATATTGGGCACATACAAACTTTGTTTCCCATAGTTCCCATCCATAGGGAAAGACCAGATCTTTTCCATTCATAGAAAAGAAAATGCTGCTGATATTCTCCTATATGCTCAAAAATATGAGTCTTCCTTTAGCCTTCAATTGACAGCAACTGGTAAGAGAGCTTCAGTTTAATCACGTTTCACTGAACAAACCTACAGATATAGTTTAGTGTGATGGGTAAGACTAGCCTTTGCTCCAGAGGTGGTATTCAGCAGGTTCTGACCAGTTCTGGAGAACCATTAGCGGAGATTTTGAGTTGTTAGTAGAACCGGCAAATACAATCTGTGACTGGCCCTGCCCTCATCTATTCTCTGCCTCATGAGTCCCACCTGATTGGCTGGGTCTTCTTTTGTTGCCCTGCACAGGAGTATGGAGCTGGAAAGCAGGTTAGTGGGGTGGGGAGGGAAAGAGATTTTGCAATAACCTTTCCCCAGGAGTGGGGAGGGAATGGAGATTTTACAGTATCCTTCCCCTACCACGCCCACCAAGCCATACTTACAGAACCGGTGTAAAAAAATTTGAATCCCACCACTGCTTTGCTCTTCTTTAATTACAATGACACAGAGCTGAAGCTGCCTCCTTGTTACTTCCTGCATTTTTAAGGTTGTCTATTCAACAGCATCATGTTGATCTTGTCTTCGACGCTGCAGCTCAAAATACCAGTGTTTGATGTAATGTCTGAATAAGTAGATATGTAGACCCTCGTGAGCAGCAGGTAAGAAAACAGTTCTCATAGAAATACATATTACAGCTCCTCAGCTTGAGGAAATATTGCTGCTTAAGAAGAAATGCTATAGTAGGGTGATCTGAGGGCATTCCAGACACATCTGCCTGTTGTAAGTTGGTATTTCTATTTGAACCAACTTATCTCCCTCATTCACTAGAGGCACTGATTCCTCCTTCCATGGGCAACAGTCATTCAGTGTATTTTTTCTTGCTTGGATATTTTTGGCTAGTCTTTGACATGCGTGCAATTTTTAAAAAAATATATAATATAATATTTAGGACAGTTTTTCCCAAACTGATGCCCTCTAATTCCATTTGATTAATTCCCAGTTATCATGGTGAATTGTTGTCTGGGTATTCTAGGAGTTGTACTGCTAGCATATTTGGAGAACAGTACGATCGGAATCCTGATTGGGTATTCTCAGGTATAGGGGTGTTTGCTGCATTTAGTTTGCTGTTGATTCAGCACTAATGTATTGTGTTCTTCGTGGTTTTTTTTTCTTATCAGTTTTCCAGGGACTATCTAGATGGCACAATGTAATTAAACTTCTCCAAATCTGTTTTGTGTCTTTGTCTGTATGTGTGTGTATGTTTTTTTAACGAAATTGATAAATGCTTGACTTTCCAGAAAGAAGATAAAAATAAGTTGGGGATAGAACCACTGTCACGGTGGATAATAAGCTAAACCATTCATTCATTCATTCATTCATTTGATTATTGATCATCTCAGCAAGTGACTTGGTCGTGAAAAATCTGAAAAATAAATTAAAATACTGAGGAAGATGTCCTAATGGTTTTAGAATCTATCCCCACGAACAGTCACATATTTACATTTCATACATTGACTGCAACATCTTGAAGTCTGGAGACCACAATTTGTGATGTTTTGTCAGTTTCCAGCAAAAAAACTTCCATTCAGAAGAATAGGTTCGCACTTATGGCTGCAGCCTTTGCTTAACAATTGAAGATTCACTTAATGATCATTGTAAAACATGTCATAAAATCAGATCTGGTCACGTAGGTCCCTAAACTTAAGACCATAATGGTTTGCATCCAGATATCCAGTCCCAATTGTCACCTTAAATTGAGGACTACCTTTATTTGTTATTCCTAGTAAATCACTGATTGTGGTATTATGATGGTCATTTTGTGACCGTTTGGTGTAATCCCTAAGAGAAGCCGCTGTGTGAAGTCACACAAAACAGCCTATCAAATGTGTCCATTTCCTCTGCCCTTTCCAGCATTGCTTAATCTCAACTGGTCAGTATATTTATATTTTTCATAACAACTTCTTTGTCCTAGGCCTAACCTAGGTCATATTGGAGATTAGATAACAAAGACCCAAATTCAAGTCCGTGCTTGATCATGGATTCAGTGGACATGAATCAGTCAATCTTGGTGAGATAGAACTATTTCACAAGATTATATGTGTCAATTCCTATATGTGTCAACTTGGGGTTTCAAAGTTAGCTTATAATGGTAAGAAGACTCTAAATAAATTAAGTAAGCTTTGGTGAGGAACATTAAGGTATGGATACTCTGTCAGCAATCTGTCCCTTGAACCTGCTTATCATCAAACTATATGTACCAATAACAACTCCCAAAACAAATAAACAAACAAAAAAAGATTACCCACAACAATAAGGAAACTTCAATCCAAAAAAAGATCACTCTGGCGGAAAAACAAATCTGGTCACGTTGCCAACTTCAAAA
>BHFT01052667.1:0-26883 GCA_004320025.1 Laticauda laticaudata | reverse complement strand
AGCTTTTTTTTACGTTTTACATCCTCTTTGCATCCGTAAGTGCAGTGGGACCAGGCCTTTAGATGTCCTTCAATTGGGTGGAAGTATTAGGGGGAATCATCTGCAGTATACCAATAAACAAACTATAAAGTAGTTAAGATTTTTGTTGATGGTGAGTGCAAGAGCTCGAGGAAACTAGCTTTATAGAGACAATACAAGTGAAGTGAAGATATCTTTTTTTTTAACTGGGATACAAGAATGATTTTTCAAGGATAAACATGGAATTCTTAATCTTATATGGTAACCAATAACCAAGAAGGAATTAAGCTGGATTGGCCAAGAATGGTGGCAAGAAAGGACTGATCAACTCTGGATATAAAAGAGACCTCAAACTTATTATTTCAGATATCCTAAATGTAGCTTTGTTTTATTTAGATAGCAGTTTAAATAGTGTTCTCTAAATTTATGGGGCTTCTATCAAAGAATTTAAATGAACTAAGTAGATATTCAGGTACCAAATACAAGCACCAGACTAAGATAATCAATAGGATGTCTGAAACCCATCTCCCCCAATCTATCTGAAATATTTTCCTTAAAAAAAAAAGAAGTCAATATTTACATTAAGCTGCCGCATTTTGTCATCAAAATCACTCTTTGAGAAATGTTCCACATTTGTCAGCTGCAGATCCATTTCTGTTAACCACACCAAGATGATGTTGTCCTTTGTTCCCATAAATTCTTCCCACTGACTGGTAAAGTGCTAAAGGCAATAAAATAATATAAATACTCAAAGCAATAGTTGTGATAACACACAGTGTCCTTAAAAATCTTCTATTTGGTAACATCTTAAAATGTGTTGATGTGCTATGGTATCAGGAATGAATGAAGCAAAAATAAAAATTCATTCACTCAAGCCTGGATCTCAAGCTGTAAATTTCACAGAGCGCATCTGGTAATCTTTCTGATTAAAATCACTCAAGTGTTGTTAGTCAATTATGCAAATGTAATGATTAGATTTAGCTATCTTCCCTGCCAAAGAGTTTAGGGAAGTATACACGATTCTTTTGCATGCCTTATCACAATCCTACAAGACAGTTAAGCTTGAATATGTGCATATGGCTGGTCTAATGAATTTAATGACTAAAAATGGACTTGAAGCAGAATCTCCTGCTTTTTAGTTTGACATTCTAATCACATTTAGTTCTCCTCCTGATTTAATTTCAGGGCTGAAACCAAGTTTGTGCATGCAAGAGGTTGTAGACTGAACCTCTAATGTCTCCAAATAAAACAAGGGCTAAAGGAATAATATCACAAGAAAAAAAACCCCTCTAGTTCAGGGCTATCAAACTTGCAGCCTGTGAGCCGGATGAGTCACCTGCTGGCCACACCTAAGCCCGGTTTAGTGAAGGAGAAAAAAGTCACGATACGTCATTTGACGACACCATGACAACATGAGTTTGACACCCTTGCTTCAGTTTAAGGTATATTAAACAATGTCATTAGAAGGGTTGGAAAATTGAAGCAGTCACTTTTGTGATCGTTTTATAGGTGCTGAATTCAGTGGTGGGATTCAATTTTTTTTACTACCGGTTTTGTGGGCGTGGCTTGGTGGGCATGGCAGGGGAAGGATACTGTAAAATCTCCAGAGGTGGTGTCTGCCAGTTCTCCGAACTACTCAAAATTTCCACTACTGGTTCTACAGAACTGGTCAGAATCTGCTGAATACCACCTCCGGTTGAATTCCACATTATGCAATTGCTTATGAACCTTTCTAAGTTTTATTAAAGCTTATAAATGTCTACATGTGTTAACTTCTCTATAAGTATTGGAAATATTAGCATCATTAGCTTCATTCAAATAAGTTAACAATAACAATAATTTGTTTATCACAAAGTTAGATAACATACTGCATGACAAATATTTTGCACTTCAGTTCCCATCAGACCCAATCAGCAAGGCCAATGATTAAGGACTATAGAAGTTGTCATTCAGGATACCCACCTTTAATTTACAACCATCAAGGATTGGTAGAAACTATTTTCTTTCATTATTTAACAAGCACATCACATTACAGTCAGGAGGTAGTTAACTGACTAAAATCATTTAGCCAACTCCATGGCAAAGTATGGCTTTGAATCCAGGACATTTTGATCTTTCTCTAATATATGACGCCTTATGGAGACTATAAGAGCCCTTGTAGCACTATGGTTAGAATGTAGTATTGCAGGCTAACTCTGCCCACACTTGGAGTTCAATCCTGACCGGCTCAAGGTTGACTCAACTTTCCATCCTTTTGAGGTCAGTAAAATGCAAGATCCAGATTGTTGGGGCAATATGCTGGTGTTGCAAACCACTCAGAGAGTGCTGTAAAGTACTATGGAGCAGTATGTAAGTCTAAATGCTATTGCTACACTAACTACAACGCTACGCCAATTGGCTCTCAGATACTACAATTCTCTAATTCTGCAAATTTGATTAAGTATAGAACTGAAATCAAAGGTGGTATTCAGCAGGTTCTGACCAGTTCTGGAGAATCCTTAGTGGAAATTTTGAGTGGTTCGAAGAACCGGCAAATACATCTCTGACTGGCCCCATACCCATCTATTCTCTGCCTCCCAAGTCCCAGCTGATTGGCTGGGTCTTCTTTGGTTGCCCTGCACAGGAGAACAGAGCTGGAAATCAGGTTAGTGGGGTGGGGACGGGAGGGGATTTTGCAGTAACCTACCCTTGCCATACCCACCAAGCCATGCCAACAGAACCAGTAGTAAAATTTTTTGAATCCCACCACTGACTGAAATAATTTCATCTAGGAAGTCAGAAAGTCTAGGTGATGGTTCTATGAGAGCAGTGTTTATTAACCTTGGCAATTTAAGATGCTTTAAGATGCATGCTGGTCAGGGAATTCTGGGAGTTCTATCTTAAAGTTACCAATTCTGCACTACAGAATTCAACAAATTCCTCTTCCTTCTTGTTCCCTTAAGAATACATTACCCTAGACCTCCAATATCTGCTTTGTCTACAAGGCCAAAGGTGCTTTGTCAAGAGACAACTGGACTTTCTGGTTTTTCACTGAAGGCATTTCATTCTCATTTAAGAAGCTTCTTGGATGAGAAACGAAATGTCTTCAAAGAAAAACAAGGCTGTCCAGTTGCTTCTTGAAAAAGCACCTTTGGGACAACCATGACCTGGATGACTGAGAAACTCCATAGACATTTGTCTCCAAACCTATTTGCAAGTACCTTAAGTCTCCTGAGAATTGCTGTGACACGTTTCTGAAGATTGTCCCATCGGTGATTACCCTCATAAACCATCTGCTTGAGCTTGTTAGCTGAATCAGTGCGATTCTCACGGGCCAAACGCCGATATTGCTTATTGATTAATTCCAGCTGGGTTAGTCGTTCATGAATTTGCCGCTGAAATGCCTGAGGAAAAAAAGTATTTATTTTTTCCAAAGGATTTAAAATTAATGCATTCAAAATAATGAGGAAGAAAGTTGCTACCCAAGAAAAGTGAAGAGTTAAAATATAGGAGATGTTGTTATCACTATTTGGTAAATTTACCTAATTTACATCTATACACAAAGATGGAAAAACTACAAAAGGAGTTCTTACTTCAAATTTCTTTAACTCTTCCTTGGCTGTTACATACAAAATTTCTGAAGAGTTGGGATAAGCTGCGGTTTTCTCTGCTGTTTTCAACCAAACTTCAAAACGAGAGTAATCTTCCAAAAACTTTTGCCATAGTCGCCAAGTCGCCTCAATCCTATTGCAGAAACAAACAGCAACAGTTCATTTGCAAATATGCATCCCTTTCTGCAAGATGTCCTGCATCAAAATTAATTTAAGTTTCAATCTAAACTGAACCAAACCAAATCCAATCCAATAAGCTACACTCAATTCAACTAAAAAGGTGCATTCAGAAATACTCTTAGCATTGGCATTGCTGATGTTATGAAATTAGCATCAAACAACCAAGCTCAGAGAACTGGATATCCTGACCTGATAGATTCTCTTCTATTAGCATTCAAAAATATCCTGAATCAAAAACATTTTCATTAAAATGTATTTCCTCAGGAATAGAAAAAGATACATGTGACCTGAAGTACTAAATTAAAATGATTCAAAAAGGTAATTTCTAAAGATTTGTTTCATGTTTTATAGAAAGTGCAGGGATGTGCATTTGCATGCATTCCACTCTATTTCCTCAAAACTCAGTTGGATATTTCTTCTTTTAATCCCAAGTCCCAAGATTTGGAGTGTCAGGTTTGTAGACTGATATAACAATATAGTATTCAATCTTAACTATGAGGTGTTGGTTTGCAACACATATATATTCAGAGATATATGCCAACACATCAAACACAGAAAAATGCATATACCAAATATATAATATCGTATATGTTCTTTGCCTGGAAAATCTGTACGTTGTAGCCTAGGTAAAGTATGTAAATTAATCAAATATTAAATTTGTCATTTTGGAATAAAATCAACTGTAGGCATTTCAAAATGTTTTAAATAATTTATTCTAGCTTTAGTTACCACAACTAGGAGCAAAGAGCTGAATAAACCATTGACATTTACATTCTCTCATCCCAGACAATAAATGTATTTAGTTTAGGGGTACTTAGGAACCAGAGCAATATCTCAGACAGAGATTTTCTCATCATTTCTTTTTATATTGATAATGAAGCAGAGACCAATGAACATAAGGCACTAAATTAATATTTCCTACCAGCAAATTGCTAATCTGTTCTTTCTTTCAAGAATAGATTTTTGGGCTTTTCATAGAAATTGTTTTAAAAAGTAACAAGTTTTGGGGGTTGGGTTTTTTTTTTTTTTTTTTTTTGAGAAAGAAGAGAAATAATGCCTCACTTCATCCGCCTCTCTATAGACATGGCACAGATGTTTCTCCACCGCCTTTCTAAGCTTCTTGTTGTCTGCTGGATTGAATCACATTCAGTCTCATTGGCACAGGCATCAGAATCATGCAGCAAGATCTCACATATATTGAAGACTGATTCCACACCTGCTGTGTGCTGTTCAATGTCCCTTTGCAGGTCCTACAACCATGAGCAAAAAGTCATCTCCAGTTGTAGTGTTAGTTTCATACAACACAACAGAAGAAGCCACTGACATGTCACATGAAAGATCAAACATTCCATATCCCCAAAGACTTTCCTAATGATTGCTATATATTAGCCATATGATTAATTGTGACAGACTGTTGGTAAGAGATCAAATGAGTACATACACTTGTCAAATAAGAAGCTGTACATATAACCCAATAGTGGCAATCATTCTAACTTTTCTCCTTAACATTATATTTTGGGAGGATTATTATGGAGGAACATTTAAACATTTAATTCCTCTACTTTTAGGCTTGAAAAACCTTGAAGCATAGCTGTATAAACAAAGTTTTAATCTATATTTAAATATAGGATATTAAAATATTAAATTATATCATCCTATGCATAGCTACTGCACTTCCACCTTTGAATTTTTGTAGTTAAAAGCACTAATACACAAATAATCTGTTTGAACAGACAACAGAGATATTCATTTTCAGACATTGAACTCCTGTCTGGAAACGTTAATCTTCTTATGCCTTAATATTTTCAGTCTTGGTAATACCTGCTACTATCAATCCTCCTTATGTGCATATCCTTATTCATGGATCCACCTATGTAATTTTCTTGACAACATATAAATGATTTGCAGTTGTTTGTATTCAATCATATAGTAAGAAGTCATCTAGCCTAGATTGTAAAGTTTTCCTTTGAAACCCTTACTCTATCAATTAAATTAGAAGGCCACAGGGCAGATCCAATGCAACAGAACATATTCAGGTATTCTGCTGTTCAAGATCCATTGAAAAGACTGCAGATTGCATGAATATAAGTATTCCTACAAAGCTTTTTTTCATTTAATGTTCAAGAAAACTTCTCAATAGATTCTCCTATTTCTTTCTTACTAGCTCTATATTATAGAGATAAGTTAGGAGCAGATCACAGCAATTCATGATTCAGACACCTAAAGCATTCAATGGAAATTGCAAATTGAATGCTTTTAAATTACTAATAGGCATTCCAAGTAAAGTGATTGGTTTTCTGACTACATGAAAAGATATGCTATGTGAAACTAATAGAATGATCTAACTCAACATTGTGCAAGTTACAGCAGACATACACCTCTAAAGTTTACAAGCAGGGCATAAAAACAGCAACAATTCTAGTTTTTTGTTCTGCATTTGTTCTTTAATAAACTATGTCTACAATTTAGAGATTCTACTTTAGTATTTTGTGCTAGATATACTGATAGACACTATCCCCCATGAGATTCAGTAATTTTGTATGTCTACATTGGGGTGTATACTGAGTCAGTAGGCAATTCCCAGTGCTATAATATATCACTTCACTACAACTAAAGTCAATGCCTCAATTTGAGCTGCTAACAAAGATATAAATAATTGAAAATATTATTTTGGCAGGAAAGATGAATCAAAGAAATATGACTCTGAAAGACCACAGCTGGAAAATGCAATGGAAATCACAATTTGAAGAGAAAATAAAGGAATTAGAAAAGCTTTGTAAAACCAGCCCAGATTGAGAAGTATTAAGAAAGTTAAATAAAGAGTGAGATTTATTGGAAATGGTAGAACTTCAGCAGAAGATGAAATATGTCCAAAAATTTACTTTTTAAATGCAAACAAATCAGGTGAACTTCTGGGTTATCAAATTAGAAAAGAGAAAAAAGGATGCTTGTAACAACAGAGAAAGAAAAATTATTACAGTCCATACAAGAAAAAAAAAGAAAAATTAAAAAGATTTAAGGAATTGCATTCTAGATAAAAAATTGACAAAGGAAATTTAGAAACATATATTTCAAAGCCTAAAATTTTACATAAGAACATAGAGAAATCTTACAGAAATTAATAACAGTTTAAGAGATTAAAGAAGCAATAAGAAAATTAAAAAGCACCAGCACAGTATAAAAATGTACAAGAGAATTGAGTGGAACCATTACTGAAGACGATGCATGAAATTCAAATAAAAATAATACCAAAGACTTGGGAAGAGGAATAGAAGGGAGTGATCTCAGGAACTTTAATTGGCCCAACTCTTTCAGTTCTACTTTTCTCCACCCTACCTGCTGCTCTGCGAGTCTCCTCTGTATTTCTTGATTATCACAGATGTCATAAACAATAGGTTTAGAAAGCTCAGATTCAATGCGTGCCAACCATGTGTGAAGATGACTCATATTTTTGTCCAGCTGTTGTATGAAAGCAAAGGTATCTTTCAACTTCTTCACTCTAGAATGAGGAAAGGATACATAATCAAGACAAGCATAAAGCATGCAAGAGAGGGTGTCTGTGTATATATGTGCATAGTTGTGGCATGTCACTTTTCATTTAATTGAATTTCAATAGACATCAAGCTTTGAATTCAATGCAGCAACTTACCCCAAGCTGCTACCTTAAAGGTATTTTGGAGTATTACTTCAGTCATCCCAACCAATATTTGGAGAAAGCTGAAGTTCAATCTAATTAGGTTGGGGGAAGTAACCATGCAATTGAATTACTACTTGACTGCTGACACTCCTTTAGAGCAAAAGAGAACTATATGATTCAAAAGGGCTGTACAGTTCTTCAAAAAACAGCTATTTGGACAAATATATTAATTTCTAAACTATCTGCCACTTTAGCATAGAAGTGTTTATCTCAAAAGTACTGTCTTATACCTGACAGAGACAGCCATTTTGCTTTCAATATGAGTATTAAAAATCTTCAGTTTGCAGCAAAATTCTAGGCTGAAATAGGGTCCTGGATACTGATCACATATCTTGATATCCCTAAATAATTAAGCTGTTGTAGGCATCTATTAGTCTCCTTCTCCTTCTTCCCTGGAACCTTTCCAACTTCCCTAAATCTGTTAAAAGTGATATTCCCAGAGCCATATTCTTTTCTTCCCCTTTTTCAGTTGTATGTATCTTTCAAAATCTGCTCCATGTGATTGGGAATTTTCCTGAGAAGTTTCTGGAGAGACACAGAGAATGGCAGAGAAAAGAGAAACTTCTACCAGGCAACTTGAATGCTCATGACAGAATGAATTTTGCTTTGAAAATCTTTTTATTTTAGTGAGATGGTTTTAAAAGTCCAGCAAAATGCATGCTTATATTTCAATCTAAATACCCTTCTGAATAGTGGGGTTGATATGTTATTCAAATTTGATAAATCTCCTGAGCAATTAGAGAATACAGGTAGTCCTTGACTTATAACCACAATGGAGTCCCACATTTACGTTGCTAAGTGAGAAATTCATGACATTTTGCCCCATTTTACAACTTTTCTTGCCACATTTGTTAAGTCAATCACGGAAATGGTTAAGATATTATTAAGTGAGTCTGGCTTCCCAATTGAGTTTGCTTGTCAGAAGGTTGAAAAAAGTGATCACATGACCCCGGGACACTGCAACCGTCATAAATATGAACCAATTGCCAAGCATCCAAATATATATCACATGACCATGGGGATGCTGCAGTCGTTATAAGTGTCAAAAATGGTTGTAAATCTTTTTTTTCAGTGCTGTTGTTGGAGAAAATACAAAATTAAGGTCCTGGAACATTTCAAAGCATCTGATGCCAATCTGATGAAGGCCAAGCTAGTATGTAAGGCAGGATTTTTTTAAAAAAATGAAATAAATAAATAAATATTCCAAATAGGAGAAAGATTTGGCATGTTTCCCCAGAGACATTGTGAGCAACATGCAACCACAAGCCTTTGTGCAGATAGATTCCACTTATGCCAGATTCCATAGACAGAGCCAGCATTTGGGGTGGCTGGGTGGGGAATGCAGAACTGTCATGCTGTCAATTCATTCACTCATAACGGGCAGGTACTAATCTCTCTCCACAAGAATGAGGAAAGCAAAGGGTTGATTTCAACAAAGAGGGAGAAGACCCTTATTGGTGCAATTCTCTTCCTCCCCCTGCCACCCTTTGTCCAATCCTCCCTCCACGGACCACACACACACACACACCACACACACACACACATCGCCATCCATTCTGACAAGAGCTGGGCCCATCCCCCAAGACTGCTGCAGCACACAGACCAGGCTCCTACCGCATTGTACAGTTTTATTTTCACCAGATCCCTGACGACCAGAAATGCACTTACTGTTTATAAGGGAAAAGCATTCCTTCGCTTATCAGTCCAAAGCTGCAGGGACAGCATCTGACTGAGCCGAGCACTGGAGGAAGAGGAAACCCCTCCTCCTTGAATGCCCTATTTAATATCACTGCCTCAATATCTCTCCCACATAGAAAGAAAGAAGAGAGTTGGGGGAGGGAGGAATCTCAGGCCTTCCCCTTTTCCTCCTTTGAGCCCTAACTAAAGAGAATGTAGTGCAGACATGCCCATACAAACACCTTTAGGTCCATGACGAACAATGCTGCTAAAAAACAAGTGCAATTTTTCTTTTGATTTCGTATCTGTTCAACAATATCGGATTCAAACCAAAAGCTGGCTTGAAACAGCTAAAGTGCAAAAAAGAAAAGAAAAAGGAACCAACTATTGCTCTTGAAAAAAAAAGAATATTCCATTTTTTACTTGCAGGTGATTTGTTTGCAGGACCATAATCCTCAGTGTAAAAATGCTACTCAAATGACAGACATCTGCTAAACACCTTCCCTTTCCACTCTATTACATAGCATAATTTATGTGTCCTAGACTACAATTTCACATGATCATTATATTGCTCCATTCCCTGTCATAGGCACCAAATGTGAGGGTGGAGAATATTAGATTTTGACATTAAGATTTGGGTAATCATTACAGTTTATTCGTTTATTTTACTGAAAGCGTTGTCTGGATTCTGTACAAGAATACATTGAAAAACATTACAAGTGGTAAAAGAGAAGATGAGAATCATAGGAAACTAAAACCGCAACTGCATAAAATCAAAAGAAACACAACTGAAGAAAATCATTACAAATACAATATAATAATTTTACAGTATAAAATCTTAGACAAAACAAGATTTTGAAATTAATGATATTGGAATTAAGATTAAAGAAAAGTGGTTTTTACTTAGCACTGTATTGAAAATAGTATAATGTAGGTGCCAGTGGACTTCTCAAGGCACAGAAAGAGGGATGTAGGAAATAATGGAATCAGGATGTCCCCATCTAAAAGATAATTTGTTGGTATTCCTGAGATGATCTGAAGAACTCTATGGGTAGGAAATGTACAGCTACAGATGTGACTTAGTTGTCACAGCGAACCAGGTAAACAGCTAATTATATGCTACTTTGTAAATACAAAAACAAGTATTTCCCTTTCTCCAAATAGCACCTGATGAATGAGAACAATGCTACTTTGGCAAAGCAATCATATATACGTTACTACATAGATGATACTGCAGTACTGATAATAGAGTTATAAGTAGTCCTTTACTTATGACTTATGACTATTATTTGAAGGTACAATAGTCCTACAATAGATCTACTTATGACCTGTTCACATGATCATACTTCGGACAGTTGGCAACCAGCTCCCCTTTATAGCCATTTGTAGCATCCTGCATTCACATGCTCATAATTTGCAATAATTTGTTTTTGGGGGCCAGTGTTTACTTCCAGTTTCTGACATATGGGGAAAATGGATTAACAAATCTGTTGTTTGCTTAATGACCATCATTAAAAAAAATGTAATTTCAAATCCGGTCATGTGACATCAACCTTGACTTATGACCACAATGACTACAGTTGTAATTGTAAATTGAGGACTACTTGCACTGATTGATTTTGAATCCTCAAGGATAGATATGGGCCTAATGTGGGGGAGAGTATTGCAAGTCTAAACAAGCACCTTTATCCCTTTTCCCCACAGGATATCGGCAGAATTTTAAGGGTTTTTTTTTAAACTTATTTTTACTTTGTCCTAATTTGGAAGATTCTAGTGGCTGCATGCGGGCTGCGTTTTGCTTCTCTGATTAAAAAGGTAAACTGAGTAATGCAAAACATGACTCATAATTTATATACTTAATATCTATCATTTTTATTTTTCCTTAATGAAAAAATGAAAGCATGTTGTGGGAGCCTGTTAAAACTCTATATTTCAAATTTAACATTTTAAAAAAGACTAATGAGAGGGATATCATAAAATACAACTTTGTTTAATTTATATCTTTCTATGAGGAGAAATTTCAGAATGTATCCAATTTTCCAATTTCCAAGTCTCATTATTTTTGATAATCTATAAACAACAAAAGAGATTGAACACTTTATGAAGGGAAAAAAAACCAAATTAATTTAAGAGAGTAAGGACACAGCATGATGCCATTTCTCATAGTCCAAAACATTCCATCAAAAAAGAAAACATCAAACATAATGTTGCCTATTTGTTAATTTGCTTTAAGCAAACCTGTTTAGGAGCAGACATATCCACTGAACTTTAATTCTTCAGAGCTGGGTGAGACTATTCCTTCAGTTTTCCAAAAATTAATCCTTGAAACTGAAATGATGTCATAGACAAGAGTTTTCCATAAGAAAAAGAATGGCTACAAGTCTGGAACTTGGAACACCTCAGTATAAAATGCTTCCTGTTAAGCTCTGAAAAACTGCCAGGCCACTCTTGGAATGCCTGGACAAATATGATCTGGAGGACAAACCTTACATTCCTGAATTGCACAAAATATTGCGTCCTTGAAACACAGTTTTTTCACATCCCTTTTTAGGATGGTTAGGCTTGCTTTATGGAAAAGATTTGTCTTCATACTGCCCTCAACAGTATCACAAATCAGTTCCTTTATTTGTTACATGGGAAAGCAGCCAAAGAATCTTGTTAATAATGTCTATAAAATTCTATAAAGCTTTGTGCAGTGACAGAATTACACAAGTACAGTTTTCTGATGAAAAATACATTGACAGCATGTATCTTATTTTGAGAATTTAATCTTGAATTTGTCTTTTAGATTGATGGCACACCTGCAGTTTATACAGGATTTCAACTGCTTGTATTAGCAAAAACATTCTATAAAATAAGACCAAGAATATAGAGGCCTTGAGGCAACAGACTGCACGGAACAGACCAAATTCCACCATGACTTAATTCATTTGTGTAATGACAGAATTACGTAAATGATATCGTTTGCATCAATTTACATCATTTACTCAATGATATCATTATGAAAGTATCATTATGAAAATTTATATCATTTGTGTATTTATGTTACCACACAAATAGCATAAACTGGTGTGAATTGCAAAAATACTTCTTGATTTCATGTAATATCAGGAATAATGGATAGTTCTCATTCAGCATTTGGTACATTATATCCTTTATATTTTTATACAACAATATATCTATATAATATAGTTCACACAGTATTACAAACACATAAAATACTACTGTGCTCCAAGGACTTCTAGATGCCATAAGTATGGGATCAAAGAAAGAGGAAGGAATGAAAGACAAAATAATTAACAAAATAATGCAGAGCAGTAAAAGCATTTTAAAGTCCTATCAGGGACTGAGAATTAAATTTGCATCTCTTTGATGTATTAGGACCACATATATTATTTCATTTCAGCACCCTGGTAAGGGAAAGCTTCACTCTGATCTAAAGAACACAGAAATATATTGGGGGGGGGGGAGGACGGGGAATGCAACCTCCAAATGAGGAATTGTGCTTTTTAATTTTTAAGGCTTCTTCCCCATGTTCCAAACTATTTCCAATGTTGCTACATGAAACAGCGCAACAAGTTCCACAAAATTTTCACGTATCAAAATTAAAACAAATGTCTCTATGTTATTAATTTGTTCTCCTATTGGTCATAGACACACTAAATTCCCCAAACTGCTCCTGGTTAGATACACATCCTTTTCCAGCTGCTTCTCTGCACAAAGCAAGCCTTTGTGCCATGGCACAAGCCAAGCATGCTTGGGCACTGTGGAAACATGACCAGGCCCCATGCAGCTAGAGCCTTATGGCAAAGCAAAGGATAAGAAGCACATCAAGAACCAAGTGAAAAGCTTGTCTAATTTGCCCATATGTCTCCAGCTGTTTATTGCTTTAAGGTGAAGCCACATCTTTAGTATTATGATCTGTTTTGACCAGTGGCTTCCAAGTTATTTTTGTTGCCATTAAACTGTTCCCCAGATGTATATGGCCTACACATTTGTTATAATTTAAAACCAAAGCTGATTTGCACAAAACACATCAATCTTATGACCACCATTTAGTGAAATTTGGGCAATACTATTTTAAAAAGAGGACATATTTGGACAAGATATCCTGTAAATTTGGATTATTGATTAATTCTTCTCCTCCACCACTGACTTCCCCCAAAGAAGAGCAGAGGTGTAAATCCCAAAGGTGCTTTTTCAAAAGGGAACTAGATTTTGTTTTTCCTCAAAGACGTTTCTTCAGCTGAAATGAAGAAGCTTCTTGGAATGAGAAGTGAAATGTCTTCAAGGGAAAACAAAGTCTAGTTGCCTTTTGAAAAAGCATATTTAGGAAAACCATGACCTGGATGACTGAGAATTTCCATAGGCATAGGTGCAAATAACCGATCTTATTTATTTATTTATTTTAGATTTTGGGAAGCTCTCTTATTACTTGTGCTGGGAAAGAATCCTTAAGACATTGTGGTAAGCTTTTTTTAAAAGCAGCACATCTTGGCTGTGCTGTTTTAGGAAGCAGTCATAGGATAGGATTACAGGCTTCTGAGTGGGGGGAAGATTATGGTAGCTCATGGTATCATCTAAATATACTCAAATTGTTTGAAATTTGATGAATGTATAAATCTGTGCAAATGGAATAGTTTCCTGACATAAATTAATGGCAAAATAGAATGTACCTTTAATCCACCACAAGTTAACTTCATCCATCTTTTACAATAAACAAGTTTCCTTCTGCAATGTAGGATTAATGAAGCCATATTTGAATGTTATTTTTATCTGCCTATCCAAGTGCCCCAATAATTGATTTCTCCAATCTCCCTCTCTAATAGTGAAGTACTAATCTTTACGATACTATGCTTTTCCTAACACATAAATCAATGATAGGAAAAATGCATGCACAAAGTCTTAGTTCAGCCACATCTGTCTTATTCTTTCCAAGAAAGGGCTGGGGCTGAAACATAGGTCTCTTATTATTTTCTTCATCCTTTGTCTCTTTTCTAAATTTCTGAAAACTCTGCAAATCTTACATGATTATTAGACAGTACCAATATTACAATATAATCCAAATATCTGAGTTATATTGCAGAAATGGAAAAGTAATTCTTGTATGCTTCAGAGACAAATAACTTCTTGGGAAATAGAGCTACTAAAGTGTTGGACAGCGACTGTTAGTCAACAGACATACTTCTGAAGGAAATGTGATGTGTTCATCAGTTTGTCACTTAGCTTATACTGAATATAAAGTAGCAGTTAACCAACCAATCATATCTTTATAAACAGGATGTTGGGGTAGCACATACTCACAAAACATAGATGAATTACCATCATGCATTACAGTGTACAACCATGTTGACTAAAATGTAATGCATAAATCAACTTTAAGGATTCTAACAGAATAATAGAGTTGGAAGCAATGCTTGAGGTCTTCTAGTCCTACCCCCTGCTCAAGCAGGAATTTCTATACTATTTCAGACAAACTTCTACTCAAGTTGTTATTTCTTTCATAATTCTACTATGCTTATATGCCAACTAATGAACACAGACTTACCGTCCTCTGATGATATCAAAGAGGTGTTGCCAGCGGTCATTAATTTTGTTGAGTTTCTCTTCAATTTCAGCCCCTCTACTTTGGTTGCTAGACTTAATCAGCTGATTGCCCATTTGCTTGAAGTGAACTAGTTGACTTTCATTAAATAGATTGATTTCCTCCATGTAATCCTAAACAAGAGAATTTTAAACTTTTAAAGTAACACACTTTGCATGAAATGGAAAAGGGAGAAACAAAAGTTAAGCCTTCTACAGAGAGAAGTTTAAATGTAGGTTTCTACCATTCCAAAACCCAGAATAGTTGGCTATATTAAAAATACCGTAACCAGCTCCCTCTTATTTTATTTCTAGGCCTCAGCCACAAAGAAATGGATTGCATTTTTTTCTTCCACTTTGTTTATTAATGCTTCCCTTTCAATGGATGAAAATAAATATTCATTTAAAAAATGATGGTTTCTATTACCCTAGGCTAGGAAAACATTCCGCTAGTTAAATGGAAAGGATGAATCAATCTGCTGAGGAGGAGCTACCACAGAAATGGAGGGGTGAAGTTAACAGTCCTAGATCCTTTTCCAACCTGGTCCTGGACAAGCAAGCCATTGTCCTTGAACCAAATCTTAAGAAGAAAAGTTCTATTGTGTTTTTTTGCTGGCAGAAGATTCACATTTAATCCTCTGAACCCTTCAGAGAATAGCTACAGGATAGGGTTCTTTCTCTCTGGCAACTAAAGCAAAAATGACACAAAACTGGACTGGAAGGGGCTCTCCTTAGCAAGTGAAGTCCCATAGGACACAATCCCCACCTGTGTTTTCAGCCTGTCTCAGCAGCTGGATGGAAAATGGAGGCACCTCTGTTAGGCTATGTCCTCTGAAAACATGAAGTGAGATGTCTTGGAGCATTGGCAAGAGATTCCCTTGAATCCTAAAGCTGCTAGACATACCAGGAAGGTGGGAAAAATATCCTGGAAGAAGTCAACTGTAAGCAACTTTCAAACGTTTGCCAAGGAAATTACCAGGAGCTCAGCTTGTCTCAAATAAGACATTGCCTTAAATATTAAAAGAAGGCCAAAGAGACTTTGAGAATTACCTTTAAATAATAGTTCTACCATCAGCCTACTGAGCACAAAAAAGAGAAAGGGAGCCTAAGCATGACAAAGGGAGACTAAGGGAGACTAAGCTCGGTTGATAAGTTGCCTTTGGCCATCTAGCTACTGCAAACAAACAGTTGACCCTTCCATTATTTTTTCCCAAATGACTGTTACACAAAGTTGAAGAAAAAATATTTAAGGTTACATTTTATCTTCTTCCTCCATCTCCCTTTTTCCTTGTGTATCACAGCTTTTCAATTTTACACTTAAAATCTGGGACTCTCATATTATAAGTTTTGTAAGTTTCTGAGAGCTTTTCTTAAAAATAAAGGTTAAGTATCAATTTAAATAATTTAAAGATAATCAGCACAGAATACTAAGAGTTTATTTATTTTGCAGTTATCTGAAAAGCAGAAGATTGTCAAGTTGTTTTAAGGTAGTTCTTATTGATGTCTCCTGAAACTTCATTATGGCAAGCATACCTAAGCAAGAATAAGCTTCTGTGTACATCAATAAAGTTTATTCACCTTTTGCAGCTTGTCTATCATGTCTTCAATACTGATATCTGCTGACTGAGGGACTTTTTCTTCCATCTGCATCAGCCAAGTATACAGCTCCTTATTTTTTTCATTGAACACAATCCAGGCATTCAGTCGTTCCTCGATATCTTGCTTGTGCAGAGAAACCTATGAAGGAAGATATAGATGACATTATTTACATCTCATTAATTAAATTAATTAAATTTAATCTTCATTAAATTTTTGAAGGAGCCAAAGTTTACCAATGCAATCCATGAGCAGGTAAAAAGAATATTTTTTCCTGCAGATTTCACTGCAAAATCCAATAACACTCTCAAACAATTCCTTCACTTACAAATAATATTTTCCCCCATTTTTGGGGAGTGATGGAAACATTTTTGATATAACAAAGAGATGTAAAACCTATCCAGAAAACACCAGGTCATCTTACTTGTCAGTCTATTTAAGTGGCAAAATTGAGCACTATGCCTATGCATGAGAGACATATTTGAGCTAAGTAGATGGAATGATAAAACATTTTATGTTCAAACATAATGTTATCCTGAATTTTAAAAGATATTAGTATCTGAATAAGACACTGTAATGTGCTTCATGTGGGGAATTAAGCGAAACAGGGTAAGTTCATATATTATATAAGCTCATAGACCCGTGGTGGCGCAGTAGTTAGAGTGCAGTACTGCAGGCTAACTCACTGCTCAGGAGTTAGATTCTGAGAACATTCTGAGGTCAGTAAAATGATAACTCAGATTGTTGGGGGCAATATGCTGACTCTGTAAACCTTTTCCACTTAGATCTAAAGCACTGTGAAGGGGTATATAAATCTAAGTGTTATTGCTATATCATGGTAATCCAAAAATATATGCCTTAATATTATGTGTGAGGAAGGCCATAAAAACACGCAGCCTGTAGCTTGTGCTTACTCTGGTTTAAATTTCAGATAGTTAACAGACAAGCTATATAACATACATAGCTATATTTATTACGATCACTGTGAAAGACAAGGCATGTTAAAAGAGCCTCAGTCTGCTTTTACTTTGCATCTCCTCAGCATTCAGGAATGTAGGATCATTTCTACAATGCTGTGGATTCTGCAGTAAAGTCTTATGAGGTCTTGTCAATTTGAATTACAGGTAGTCCTTGACTTAAAACCACAATTGAGCCCCAAATTTCTGTTCTGTTCAGTTAAGTTAGTTTTACGACCTTTCTTGACACAATTGTTAAGTGAGTCACTGCACTTGTTAAGGTTGTAACAGGATTGTTAAATCAATCTGGCTTCCCCATTGACTTTGATTGTCGGAAGGGCACAAAAGGTTATTGCATGATCCCGGGACACTGCAGCCATCATAAATATGGGTCAGTTGCCAAGTGTCTGGATTTTGATCACATGACTACGGGGATACAGAAACAGTCATAATGTGAAAAATGGTCATAAGTCACTTTTTCCCATGCCATTGTAACTTTGAATGGTCATTTAAAAAAAGGTTTTAAGTCAAGGACTGCCTGCATCCTGATATTTCTAAAGTGCTCAATAACTCAGCAATGTAAATCAATATAAAATAAAAAATATGATCAATATTAATAATAATGATAGAAATAACAATGATGATTGTCATCAGCAGGTAAAGTTAACTTCTTTTAAGCTTTCTGGATAAATTGAAGGGCACTATATTTCCAGAGTAACAGATTTGGCATTTGCATCTCTATAAGTTAGCAAGCGTATGAAAAATTTACATCCATTTTAAATAGTCTTTTGTCTGATATGCTCCTCTGTGCTTCTTCCCTACTGTGTTGGCATGCCAAAACCCTGCCCTTGATATTCCCCGCCTCCTTGCTCCAGACAGTCCATCTGCTGTTTGTTTTCCTCTTTCTTTCAGCAGGAGCATCTGGCTGGTTAATTCTGAGGGGCTCTTGGGCAGCTGCACTGCCTTGCTTTGAACATAGGCATGGGTTGGGCTTTTCCATTAATTGTTTTCAAACAATATGCTTTTGTTGGAGATTTCGTTTTAGGATTAGAGAAATTTAGGAAAGAAAATGGGGCATGCGAATTATTCATTTTTTAAACTTAAGATGAGAGATTGGTGCAGTTTTTTAATATTTAATTGTGTCTTGGTTTTCAGAATAACAGACCCATCACAATATAAATTTGGGAATCAGACTAGGATTCTAACTTTTACCATTTATTCACTGAATATTCATGCAGCAGGCTAAGCTATAATTAGTTCTAAGTATGATCACCAAGCTATCCATATCCCACAGATGAGAGGGTTAACTACTGGCAGATGGCTTTATACAACATGTAGAGTCTAATATCATGCTGGATTATGATTAAGATAAACTAAGTTGTAACATCATATGGTTACTGATTATCAAGTCCTTTCTCCTTAACGATAATCAGATCCCTGATTTGAAAAGTCACATTAAGCAAAACCACCTGTTGGACAATATATGAATCCAAATGATGGCATTGTTTAGTTTAATAACCGCAAAAGCAGACCTTATCTGGCTTGGGCCAATAATAATTTCTCACTTCTGAATCAATTTCCTAGATAATGGGCAAAATGGCAACATATATTTAGTCTAGAATCTAAAACAAAAATGGTAAAGGAGAAATATCAACAAATAAGGTTAGATTCAAAATGGTTAAAATGTAAACACATTAAAGTTAGTTAATTGTTCATGTTATACTTGGATATGAGAAAGGAACCTAGAAAGAATTAACTGATCCCAGTTAAACATGTATTATGATTGTAGCCATGCAGTTAAATCCAGCATGCTTATTCAAAGTAAGACCTACTGAAAAATTTTTTCAAGATATTAAAATATTAAAAAGCAACAAGACAATAAAATAGCAATACTAGCAGCAAGTAGACACTGCTGAGGAGGGAATTCCACCAATGGGATCTCATTGCCTCAGATGAGAACTTGGGGTTGATTTCTGAAAATTACTGTGTAGCATTGCATTCCTGAGCTTCGAGTAATGTAACACACAGTTGTGAGGTGCATAAGATTTAAAAATAACGAGTAATGGAAAAAATGTGTGATCATTCTCAATGTTTGAAACCTCCATCTACAACATGTAGAACAAAGTCAGGTTTGAGAAATTTGAAAGAGAGGCACTTTTTAAAAATGTAGAAAACTATACAGTGAAAAATATAAAGACTAATCATCTACTTTGCCCTTCTCTTATGGATCATTTCAGATCACTGAAAGATAGTCAGTGTTGCTGATCTACTTCTTGAACATCTTATCTTTCAGTCAGAACTTTTTCTTAAGTTCTCTGTTGCTCAAAACTTTCAGAACTTGGAGAGCACTGTGGTCACAAGCAGGTTTTTTTTTTGTTCATGGCAAAAACAAAAAAAGCTACAGTTTTGTTTAGAAAACTTCAGGGCTTTAAATCCTTCAAGCTTATCTTGTGTTCCTTTACACAAAACTGAAGAGTCACATTGCCTTGCAATGCCCAATCTCAAACATCAGCATGTCCAAATAAACTACTTACTCTGAGGCAGAGTTCTTCCCACTGGCTGTATAAACATTCAGTTTGTTCTCTCAACACCATCACATCTTCTGGGAGGATAAATTGAGCCAGTTTCACCTTTTGTGCATCAAGTTCTTTTGCATTTTGGCTCCAATTGGTGAGTGATTTCTCCAGCACCTGCATGGAAACACCAAGAAAACAACGGCTCTGAAAGAGCCAGTTCCTGGGGTGGGGGGTGAGCATGTGGGAAGTGGGGGTGGGGGTCGAGCATGTCTGCCTCTGCATTCTTTTAATCTTGTGATTGGTCTGTAGAAGAGGGAAGGGAAAGGAGGACAGCAATTTGTGCGTGTGTGTGTGTGTGTGTGTGTGTGTGTGTGAGAGAGAGAGAGAGAGAGGGAGAGAGAGAGAAGCAGGACCTTTTGTATTGGGATCTTGCCTTTTTTTTGTTGGTTGCCACTTAAAATTAAGGCAACTGGAGAGAAAAGGAAATGGGTCATTTTCAAATATTAAGCACACAAAGAGTTTTCCTGAATTCCTCCTCAAACTCTTAAAATTGTGTAGTGTTATAAAACTTTACTTAAGATGCAGCATGACATCTGTAAGACTCTTTTTTCTTTCCTTCCAGAAGAAATTTAATAAAGTTATTCTTCTAGCATTTAAAAAAATGAGACAGTTTGTTTACCTGGAATAACATTCACTGGGATCAGTAGTGCTTATTACCGAACCAAAAGTGACAAAATCAAAAAAAGGCCAGGGTAAAATAATTTGAAATACAGTCAGTTGAATTCATGGGGATTAATTTCCAAACCAATCTAGTTACCAAGATAGTTGCACAATTACTTTTGCACCGCTGCTGACTGAGTCTCATTTCACATAATTAACTAACACCAAAATGAACAACATGTAGCATTTGACTGAGTTGCAACTTCAAAGGTTTCTTGTCAAATTTTTAAAAAGTGCTATGTCACATTCATTATTTTTCAATTAATAGTAGTAATTGCAGGTAAACAGGATCCAGAAATTTCAATGGAACCAGACAACCTCATCTTCTTTGTTCAATATATCTTTGTTCAATCCATCAGCTTGTTTCTGAGCTGAAGAACTGCATCTTCTCTTCAATTTGGAGACAAGGCCTCTGTTACTTCCCCATTAATTTCAGAACTGTTCCATTTGCACCAATCCATCATTCTAATCAAATTTAGAACTTGTTTTAGAACATCAAGAATTGTTGTGCAGGTATATCTTGAATTCTAGTGTGAAAAATATTAAAACTGATGTTCCTCAAACTGTTCCAGATCTTGGCTTTCATAGACATACCTTTACTTGTTCCAAGGTTGCTGGCAATGCATCATGTTCTATAGGAAGAGGTTTGTTTATGCTTCCTTTGAGCTCCAGCAAAACATGACCCAGATCCTTCACTTGGCTTTCACAGTTCTCCCAGGTCTGTAATTTCAAAGAAGAAAAATGAGTTCATGATGAGCAATAAATATTGCTCAATAGGTAGAAGCTTTACTGCTGTCAGATAACCTCCAATACATTTTGGATTCTCATTTTAAGGAAGAAAAATAGTATCCACAAAGATTTTTTGCCTCTTATTATCTGCTTATAGCTAACGTATGCATTTTGATCTTCTCATAATTTTTGCATTGATTCACAAGTATGCTATTATTTGAGATTTCTGTCCGAAAAATCTTCATAATGAAAGAGAATTTTATGGTAGAACTAATTATCAAAATAGGTATGCAACTGCCTTTCACTGAATGTGTGCAAGTAAATCCTAGATATCCAAATGCACTTATTTGGATATCTATGCACAGCAGGTGGCAAACTCGTGGGCTTCAATGGTTTCTTCCAGTTCTACGATCTTAAGAATGAGCAAAACAACAAGAGCAATTTGGATGTAGAACTTCTTTTTGCCTCAAAAGCAAATTATATTTAAGCACCTAGCATTAGCTAGCATTAGCTAGACACAATAGCAGTGCTCTGGGTAATTTAATCTAGCAGTATTTTTCTGCAATCACAGATGATTTTTGAAAGAATAATTAATTAGGCATTTACTGTACTGCAGTTATAAATTAAAACAGGACCGCACAGTCCCAGACAAAAATTATACAGAATAAAATTCACATTTAAATTAAAAAAATTAAATCCCCAACAAATCTATCACATTACCTCTCTGCTCTATAGAAAAATACTCCCCAAATAATAACTGTAATAGCAAATGTATAAGAAGCTTCGGAACACAATTAAATATTAAAGCATTTTCTATATGTTCAAAAGAGCCTACGTTCAGTCTCTAGCAGCAGTAAATCCAAGAATTTAGTAGCAAGAGATAGAAACAAGCCCTGAGATTTTCGGGATTGGATTGGTATATGAACTGCAGTAAGTAAATAAACAAAACAACCTTCCAAAAATGGCAAATTCACACAAGCAGATGAACTCTAGACCTAACTGATTTATTATAGAATAGAGATAACTGGTTTCTGCAAGATACCTGTATGGTGTCCTGAAATTGCCTGGTAATCTTCTCCAGCTGAAATTGTGTGTTGTCCCAATTAATTTGCAACTTGTTCATCTCTAGCTGCATAACAGCCTTTGCTTCAGGGGCTACCATGCCAAGTAACTTTTCCCCAGTATCCAAGATTAAAGAATATCTGGTTTGCCACCTCTTTTGAAGTATTTTCTTATTCTACCAAGAAAGCAAATAAACCCAGATTGTTTGTTATTCACTGTTATGGTTAAAAGATTAGCAGGTAGGGTATTGAAAGGACACATAGAGAGATGCAAAAGAATATCTACACAACTATTTGAAAACAAAATCTCCTTAAGAATTACTGGAATAATTTTAGTAGGAAGTATGCCTTTCCATATTACTATAGATTTTACAGCACTACTGCCACTTCTGTTGTGTCCTGGGAAGCAAAAGTAATTAAAATATTTTTTAAAAGTAGTCCTTGGCCAAAAAAAGTTTAGCCACCTCTGGTTAGAATTATGCCTGAATGAAAGGCATACTGATACTCCCAGAAATCTATTATTATCACAATTCCACAGGAGGGAGAAAGAAGCTGAGATGGCAGCTGCTAATATAAGTTCTCTTATACTGGTATAGCCAAGTCTTTAAACCTGTGTCTAAGTATGTATTAACCCAAAAATGTATGATCCTGGGGACAAGAGATTCAATATATATAATATGCGATGACGAGCATGCTTCAGGAAAGCAACAGTTTTATTTTTTAAAAAAAGAAATAGGTTTTTAACTGGTATATCACTTTAAAGGAGAAAATTGTACTGAAGCTGCTTAAAATACAAAAAAAAAAAAGAGACAACAATCAATTTATTTCAAAAATATATCAATACACACGTGCTTTCCACGGTCAACAATATTAAAATGAAATTTCTAGGGTCAGTTCAGTAAATTTTTCCTCAACATTTGGAATTATAAATAATTATAATTCAACATTAATAATTCAAATTCCAACATTGGAATTATTATTAGTCACTCATACTCTGGTCATATCTCATTTGGAATATTACAATGTCCTCTACATGGGGCTACCCTTGAAGATTATTCAGAAGCTATTGTTGGTCCAGAATGCAGCAGCATAGATGGTTCTGGAGGCTTCTAGGGTGGTACATGTAACCCTACTGTTCCTGGAGCTGCACAGGCTGCAATTTGCTTCCAGGTCAAATTCAAGATGCTGGTCATCCCCTTTATGGCATGAGTCCTGATTACCTAAAGAAGCATCTCACCATGATGGAATTGGCTCACTCTACTCATTCTGGCAGAAGGGAGCAACTGTGGACTCCATCAGCCAAGAAATTTCAGCTGGTGAGGTCCAGGAGAAGAGCCTTTTCTGCCACGGCCTCCACTCTTTGGAACATCTTGCCGCTGGAGGTGAAATCTACCCCCACCCTTCTGGTCTTCAGGAATGGCCTTAAAATCTGGTTCTGCCAGTTGGCATGTGGTCCTGATGGAGAAGCTGTAAGTGGTTGGTGCAGTGACAGAGAAGGTACTATCACTGCTCTGCTCCAAATCCATGGTCTTTTCATCTGTATTTAATCTTTTGTAATTTTATTCTGTTTTTACATTGCTTTTATATCTCTGTTTTATTACATTATAAGCCACCCAGCGTTGCCTCGAATTGTGAGATGGGCAGCATATACCGTATATACTCGCATATAAGCCGATCTCGCATATAAGCCGACCCTTTAAAAACTGCCCCTAAATGAGGATTTTTGAAAAAACTCGCATATAAGCCGACTCCCAAATACCATGGTGAACGCTTTTTTTTTTCCCCCAAATTTGGGGGTCAGCTTATACGCGAATAAATCTGGCTGCCCGACTTCGTGCGATGAGAGCCAAGACTCTCATCACCTTCGTGGGCAGCAGCTTCGCGCAATGAGAGTCAAGACTCTCATCAGCTTCGTGGGCAGCGGCTTCGCGCAATGAGAGTCTTGGCTCTCATTGCGCGAAGCTGCTGCCCGCGAAGGCGATGAGAGTCTTGGCTCTCATCGCAGGAAGTCGGGCAGCGACTAAGTCAGCGACTAAGTCAGCCTAAGGCAGCGGCTTCGCACAATGAGAGCCAAGACTCTCATCGCCTTCGCGGGCAGCGGCTTCACGCAATGAGAGTCTTGACTCTCATCACGCGAAGCCGTTGCCCGCAAAGGCAATGAGAGTCTTGGCTCTCATTGCGCAAAGTCGGGCAGCCAGATTTATTCGCGTATAAGACGACCCCCAAATTTGGGGGGGGAAAAAAAGCGTTCTAAAGTCAGCTTATATGCGAGTATATACGGTATATTTAACAAATAAATAAATAGAACTGAACTGTGGGGCACATCTATCCAGGTTTATCTAATTTTCATTTTCCAGAAATATGCTAATGCAGTCTATTGTTGATTTCTCTGTATTATAGCGAGTGGGAGGCCTAACCTTGAATTTGTGATTCAGGTTCCTAATCTGATCCAAGTGATATTTCTCTTGGCTCTTCACAGCAGCTATATAGCTGCTTGCGTCCATGAGGAATTTTGTGAGATCTTGCAGTAAGGTTGTGAATTTTTGCCACTGCTTTACAAGGCTGTCAATGTCAATCTTCTTCCGATGGGCCATCCGCATTGCACTCTGCCACTGCTCCTTCAGCAGAGTGAGCCTGGAGATAAACTCAGTTCTAAAGTAATCAGAGTGATATGTTAATACAGTATCATAAGCTACCATCACACTGTAGATATATGGCTTTGGATACAGGGTGCTGTTTAGCAGGTACCCTATGTCACTTATAGGATTTAGCCAACTAGGAATGCCACTGGACTGTAAATAAACTGAACTGACTTTTTGATTTGTCAGCAGGAATGGAGACAGTGTTATTTTTAAAATATAAAATTTCAGGCATAGGCAGCCAAGTATCCTCCAGATGTTTTGGATTTCAGCTCCCATATGTACATTGGAACTTATGAAATTTGTGTCCCATAGAAAAGCTGACTTTCCTACCCCATTATGATGAGGAAGAGATGTTGAAAGCTGAGTAACAATTATACTGATTTATAAAAATATCAGAAAGGGTCATCAGCTATTTTAAAATTCTGGGCATTGTAGCTCTTACAATCTGAAATGAACTATTTTGGGAAAGACTGATTAAGTTTAATATGAATATATAGCATATGCAGAAGTGGAGACACTCATCCTAAAAGTTTAAATTCAGTGGGCCTGGCATCCAGGTAACCAGGCAAAGACAATAGAAGTTGTGATATAGAATAGTGCAGAACAACACTGATGAACAGAAGATGTTGGGTGGGTTCTGCAGTTCTCTGCTCCACCATGGGCGTTAGTTGCACTGGATATTATTTAAGCCTAAGATCAGATCTGAGTTTTTGGCTTTGGCTTTGACAATTGTTCCATATACATTAATCCATACAGGTAACCCTCATATTTGAGCCTAGAATTATACTCATAAATCATGCCAGTTATTAAGTGGATCACAATATGACTATGCCCAATTTATGATTTTTTTTGTGGTGATTGTTAAGTGAATCACTGTAATTATTAAGCAAATTTGATAAATAAATGAACCCATTGGGCAATGAGCACTGCCAGAAACAGGAAGCAAATACTGGCTTTCTGTCAACAGCAGTTGTAAGTTGCATTCACATGACTTGCAGAACTCTGTAAACAGTTGTAAATGTGGGCTGGCCTGCAAGTGCACCAAATGCGATCATGTAACTGCAGGCAATCTAGGTCCTAAGTAGCCCCTGTGAAGTCCATGATAAAAATTTGAGTGATTGCTGAGCAACTGGTCATAAGTTGAGATCTGTACTGACAGCTTTAACTTTTCTAAAAATGATTATTGCTTGGCTTCACATCATTACTATTGAATGTCATAAAAACCAAGGTGTACACCATCAAGTCATATATTTTACCTGTTTTCTGCTTCTTCTGATTCCAACATATTCAGAGCTTTTGACACAAGGCAACTGAAAATTTGCTGGTTAATGGAAATCTCTGTTTGTAATATCTGTAAGTAATGAATAACATTTATAATCACTATGAAAGTTCAATGAACTGAAAGAATATCAGCTGTGGCAAGAATGTGACTTTAAAGCTGATACTGAACCAAACTCCCAATTCTTCAGATAAAGGCCAAACATCTAGAAACATCACCTCATATTCTTTCTGCTGTTCTTGCAGCTTTTCAAGTGTAGCTGGCATGTTCTCTTTCAGACTCTCTTTCATTCTCTCTAGAAACTGCACCCAGTTCTGACACTGCTGAAGAAATTTCTTGTCATCTGATTGATCCTTCTGCAGTTCACTGCAATTAAAAAAAAAAGAAATTAAATGAAAGGACTTCAGTACAGAGATAGTTGGGGGTTAAATTAGGTATGGCTAACTTAAATCTTACAGGTTTCAAGAGGTGTACTTGGTTTTTTTTTTAATTCAAAGTTTTTTTATTTTTATTTTTTACACATCTCTTCACGTGATTCCAGATTACAATATTTATACATAGTTGTGCTGTCCAGCCAGTATATAGTTAATGGGAAGTGGGATAGTTAGTTAGGAATTGGGAGCTGTCCCCTTAAGGGAA
>BHFT01052658.1:0-21014 GCA_004320025.1 Laticauda laticaudata | reverse complement strand
TTTCAAGAAGAGATTGGACTGCCATCTGTCAGAAATGGTGTAGGGTCTCCTGCTTGGGCAGGGGATTGGACTAGATGACCTACAGGGTCCCTTCCAACTCTGTTAATCTGTAAATCTACAGTTTTATATAGCCTTGGTAAGACCACCCTTGGAATACTGCATCCAGTTTTGGTCACCACGATGTAAAAAAAGAGAGATTGAGAATCTAGAAAGAGTGCAGAGAAGAGTAACAAAGATGATTAGGGGACTGGAAGATAAAACATATGAAGAACAGTTGCAGAAACTGGATATGTTTTATTTAATGAAAAGGAGGACTAGGGATGACATAATAGCAGTGTTCCAATATCTCAGGGGCTGCCCCAAAGAAGAGAAAGTCAAGCTATGCTCAAAAGCACCTGAAGGCAGGACAAGAAGCAACAGATGGAAACTAATCAAGGAGAGAAACAACTTAGCACTAAAGACAAATTTCCTGACAGTGAAAACAATTAATCAGTGGAACAGCTGGCCTCCAGAAGTTGTGGGTGGTCTGTCTCTGGAGGCTTTTAAGAAGAGACTAGACATCAATTTGTCTGAAATGGCACAGGGTCTCCTGGTTGAGCAGGGGGTTGGATTAGATGACCTTCAAGGTTCCGGAGGAGGAGAAGGAGAAAGAGGAGGAGGAGGAGGAGGAATTGCCATGCCCCTGTTGGAATCTGATTCCAAGGGGGAGGTCGAACAGCTGATGGGGAGTGGGAGTGTGCTCCAGTGGCTGTAGAGAAAACTGGGAAAGGGCACAGTCCGGCTGGACATTCAGAGGAAGACTCAATACCATCCCCTCTTCATCCTAGGGCATGCAGGGAGGAACGGAGAAGGGAGCAACATGGATTACAGAGGAGAAAGGGGCCCTGATTCCCTTCATTAGCTGAAGCTGGGAAAAAAGGACAAAGAAGGTGTTTGTGCACAACACCTTGCTGGAAGCAAAGTGTGAATTATCTTTGTCAAGTCTTATCTGGATTCTGGTGTCCTCCCAACTGTGTGTGTTTCGTTATCTTTTGAAGTCTGCAATTCCTTATCCTGCCCTGTCTCATTAATTGCTGCAGCATGATTTGTGTTGGTTTTTATTTATAATCTATATGTACTTTGGGTTTGGAATGAATTTCTTCCCTTTAAAAACTGTTTTGGGGAGAGTTTTTTCTCCAACCGATGATAAGTGGGACATTGTGGGCCAAGTTGGAGGAATTAAAGGGACTTTACCTACTTTTGTGACTTTGTTGCTTTTGTGCCACACCCTGGGTCATCACAGGAATGCAACAGAAGCATTGCTAATGTTTTTCTTTATTATTATTATTTTTTTGAGATATGGGAATAAAAGTCTCACAGCCAGGTGAGGCTAACTTCAAATAGAAGCTAAACATTGTAGTTCTCTCATTCTCTTCTTATATTTCACCTCCTTTCTCTTCTTTTGTAACCGCACTGGTGAGACTACACTTGGAATGTGGTGTCCAGCACCGGTCACCACGATACAAACAAAAAAAGATGTTGAGATCCTAGAAAGAGTGCAGAGAAGACCAACAATGATAAGAGATTTTGGAGGCTAAAACCATACAATGAACTATTGAGAGAACTAGGTAGGCCTCACTCTACCCAAAAGGCTGGATGAAACAAAATTAATGAAAAACTAGAACAAGCATAAATAAACACATTCATGCGTAAGATTGAGTATCTCTTTCTATCTTTTAAAAAGATCTCTCTATCCTAATCTGATTGGAAAACTCATGGTAAACCATACTCCAGAAACAGAATTGAGCTTTATTCCCCACAGTATAGGTTTTCCTCGATCACAACTGAGCTCAAAATTTCCACCGTTAAGCAAGACTGTTGTTAAGTGAGTTTTGTCCCACCTAACAACATCAAAAACATCATCAAAAAAGCACAACAAAGAATGTTCTTTCTGCGCCAACTCACAAAGCTCAAACTGCCCAAGGAGTTGCTGATCNCTGCACCTCTATAACTGTCTGGTTTGGTTCTGCAACCCAACAGGACAGACACAGACTTCAGAGGATAATCAGGACTACAGAAAAAACAATTACTACTCACCTGCCTTCAATCGAGGACCTGTATACTGCACGAGTAAAAAAGAGGGCTGTGAAAATATCTAAAGGCCCCTCACATCCTGGACATAAACTGTTTCAACTCCTTCCCTCAAAACGACACTAGAAAGCACTGCACATCAGAACAACTAGACACAAGAACAGTTTTTTCCCAAACACCTATAGGTGTTATTCAAGGACCACCTATAGAAGAAAAAGAACTGCTGGAAAATCACAACATGCAAAGAGCTGCAAGTAGAAATAAAACAACTGTGGCAAAAGAAAGCCAAGATCGCACCAATAGTCTTGGGTTCCTTGTGTGCAATCCCAAAACATTTGGAGCGGGAGTATCAAACTCACGATCTGCGGGCCAGATATGTCACATGCTGGCCATGCCCACCTCCCATTTTAACAAGAGGGGAGTCGCAATAGGTCATGTGACAACAACGTATTGACAGCCCTGATCTGGAACACTGTCCTTTGAAGACCGTTGGCATTGACAAAAATAACTATCAGTCAATTGCAAAAGGCAGTTTCACTTGCAACAGCTTACATCCTGCGACGAGACACCTCTGACACCATCCAATGCACCCAGATTCTGCCCATCCTTGGGAAGGACTCCAGAGGTGGACAAAAATGCCAAATCTGCTCTCAAATCTGGTTGACTGTGCGACAAACCATAATAACAGTGATGAGATACGAGAACAATATCCTTCTGCACGGTGGCTTTTTTATATGAATGGGAAGCTGAATCCCAAAGCTATTTGCACATTTATTCACAGCCCATTAAATTCACTTAAAAAGCAAGATTATTTCTCAAAGCAACAGCCAGGTTTCAGGCCAACACATCGCCCCATCTAATATGCCATCCAAATGGCCCTTGTTCTACAGATAAACCTTTTTATCTCAGCCATACAGATTCTAATCACTATATTTGCATCCTTTGTTCTTCTAACAGCCAAACCAATTGGGAGTCTCCCAGCCCTGGGGAGAGGGGGAAACCTTCATTCTGACTCGTTTCCATCTGTCAACTTTAAAATTTCAAAAGTAAATGTAGATTAACATACGCCGGGGTTTTTTGTTTAGGAGCGTTATCGATGCCTGCATAGTGTGTGCTCTTGTTTATTTTTTTCCCCCAGAAAAGAGCAAAGACAAAGATCCATCCATAGTTTTTTTTTTTTTAAGCTGATGTTGTCCAAAAGAAAATTGGAATCTGGAGCACAGATAGTGGGATTAAAACCTGCAGTTTTATCTGCTCTAATGATATCCGAGCGAGGGTTTCTCACCACAACAAATAAAGCAGAAGGAAAAAAATGGCTGCTAAATGATAAAAGGTGACACCACGTCAACATGTCTCCTCTCGGTTTCTTTTACTACAATTCTGAACATCTTTTCTCTCCTCTACTTCATAAATATATATATATAAACACACACACACACACATACATATATATTCTCTCTCTCTTTTTCTCTCTCTCATACAAACACACAGGTAGGTAGGTGGGTAGGTAGGTGGATAGATAGATAGATAGATAGATAGATAGATAGATAGATAGATAGATAGATAGATAGATAGATAGAGATAATAGATAAGATAGATAGATAGATAGATAGATATAGAGGAATAAATAGGGAGAAACAGAGAAAGAAAGACAGCAACAGAGAGACAGAGAAAGGAAAAAGAAAGGAAGGAAGAAGGAAGGAAGGAAGGAAAGAAGGATAGAATTCTTTATTGGTGATAGTAAGATAGATGATAATAAGAGTAGATAGATAGATAGATAGATAGATAGATTAGGATAGATTAGATAGATAGGAAAACAGACAGATCTAGGTAAAGTTTACTTATGCTAAAGCCGTCTACAAAAATCTGAACTACTAATGGTGAAAGCAAATTGGCGTAGGTAAAATTCAATGGAATTCAAAGTGGGCTGGACTTAGATCTCTGGTGAGTGCAAAAAGACTCGAGACTGATGTTGTGTTTGACCCCTCCCTTGCTCAGCCTGCTCATTTCCTACAATTAATATTTGGAGTTGGAAGGCACCTTGCAGGTCTTCTCATAGGACTTTACCTCATTTCAGATGAATGATTCTCCAGTCTCTTCTTAAAAAACCTCCAGTGATGGAACATCCACAACTTCTGGAGGGAAGCCGTTCCATTGATGAATTGTTCTCACTGTCAGAAAAGTTCTCCTTGGTTCTAAATTGATCTTCACTGTTAGTTTCCATCCATTGTTCTTTCTTGCCTTTTGGTGCTTTGGAAAATAGTTTGACCCCCCCCCTTGTCTTCGTAGACACCCTTCAAATATTAGAATAGAATAGAATAGAATAGAATAGAATAGAACAGAATAGGAATCTTTTATTGGCCAAGGGTGATTGTTGACACACAAGGAATTTGTCTTGGTATGAATACTCTCAGTATGCATAAAGAAAAGTACATTTGTTAAGAATCAGAAATCATAACGTACAACACTTAATGATAGTCATAGGTACAATCAACAATCAAATCATACAAGGAAACAGTCAATATAAATCGTAAGGATACGAGCAACAAAGTTACAGTCCTACAACCACAAGTGGGAGGGGATGGTGTGATAAGGAGCGATGAGAAGATTAACAGTAATAGTAGTGTACTCTTTGTAAATAGTTGAACAGTGTTGAGGGAATTATTTGTTTAGCAGAGTGATGGCTTTTGGGAAAAAACTGTTTTTGTGTCTAGTTCTGGTGTGCAGTGCTCTATAGCGTCGTTTTGAAGGAAGGAGTTGAAACATTTATGCCCGGGATGTGAGGGGTCTGTAAATATTTTCACAGCCCTCTTTTTGTCTCGTGCAGTGTACAGGTCCTCAATTGAAGGCAGGGGGTAGTAATTGTTTTTTCTGCAGTCCTATTATCCTCTGAAGTCTGTGTCTGTCCTGTTGGGTTGCAGAGCCAAACCAGACAGTTATAGAGGTGCAGATGATAGAACAGTGATATTGTGTTATTCCCTCTTGTGACCTTCTGATGGACAAAATCAATGGGAAAGCCAGATTCACTTAACAACTGGGGTACTAACTTAGTCACTACAGTGATTCATTTAAGAACTATGGCAAGAAAGGTTGCAAGATGGGGCAAAACTCACTTAACATAAAGTAAAAATAAATGTAAAGGTTCCCCTTGCACATACATGCCAGTCGTTTCCAGTTCTAGGGGGCGGTGCTCATCCCTGTTACAAAGCCAAAGAGCCAGCACTGTCCGAAGACGTCTCTGTGGTCATGTGGCTGGCATGGCTAAACACCGAATGCACACACAACACTGTTACCTTCCCACCAAAGTGGTCCCTATTTTTATACTTGCATTTTTACATGCTTTCGAACTGCTAGGTTGGCAGAAGCTGGGACAAGTAGCTGGAGTTCACTCCATTACGCAGTGCTAGGGATTCGAACCACCAAACTGCTGACTTTTCTGATTGACAAGCTCAGTGTCTTAGCTGTTGAGCCCCCATGTCCCTTATCATAGAGTCTCCCTTAACCACAGAGATTTGGGGCTCATTTTCGTGGTCATAAATTGACCACCTGTATAATCCAGCATGAATCAGCATAAATGGTAGCTTGTGGATTACAGTAACTCTATTTGCCTTCTTCCCTCCCCCTCCTTTCTGTCCCTTTTACAGAATTTAACTTTAAAAACAGGAAAGACATTGCATTCATTTGATCTAATAATGGGAGAAGAAGCCATTTGTAGGGCCAGGAATTTCGGACGAATCTAAACTTTGTGGGGACGCTATCTTAAATTCAGGGCTGCTTCCTTTCTGATAAATATGGTATCTTTTTCAATCTGGAAAAAATGAATACATTTTCAGTAGAAAATTTAAAAAAAAAAGGAAAGGAAAATGAGCTTTTGGTTTCTAATTACGTGCTTCATCGAGACCAATGTCCTTATGTGCATCATGGCAAGCGAAGTGGCTACAGTATCTGATGTCTCCATCTTTTCCAGCCGATTCTCTTTACTGAGGAATTATTGTACTGAATTTAATTTATC
Source organism: Laticauda laticaudata (assembly GCA_004320025.1). Classification (NCBI taxonomy): domain Eukaryota; kingdom Metazoa; phylum Chordata; class Lepidosauria; order Squamata; family Elapidae; genus Laticauda; species Laticauda laticaudata. Next base: position 14,932 of record BHFT01052658.1, on the reverse strand, counting down.
TACATATTGCCTGGAGATAATAGGAAATAAGAATAATTTCGGCTATCTGTTTCACATGTTAACACTTTCTTTGATCTTCCCAATGGAAAGAGGAGCCTCGTTGAGGGTCTTTGATTGGCACTTGGATGGAAGACCAAGGAGTTCTCCTCTAAGTTCTCCCAGTTTGAGGTGATTTTCTTTCTCCAGGTCCCTCCTTCGCTTTGATCAAGGAAATGATGCCCTTGCCTGCATAATACCAGTTGCTCCTTCAAAGCAAATCCAGCTTACTTCCCATGCCCCACAAGAAATCTTGAAAGCAGTTGGGTAGAAGAAAGGGGGTGACCTAAGGGGAAACATCATTCCTGCTAACTACAGTGTCCTTCTTCAGGTGTATTTATTTATTTTATTTGTATCACGCTTTTGTTATTTTTTGGAGTTCTTGTTACAAATAACTGAGGTGGTAGATATATCCAACATATCTTCCTTCTCCCATTTTCATAACAAATTATGAAGTGGGCTGTGATAGAGGCACTGGCTCAAAGCCATATGGCTGGCTTTCAGGCCTAAGGTGAGACTAGAACTCACAGTCTCCTGGTGATTGGCCCAACGTCATCCATCCTGCTTTCAGGCTAAAGGTGGGACTAGAACTCACAGCCTCCTAGTGATTGGGTCAAATTCATCATCTTTCTTTCATGCCTAATATAGGACTAGAACTCACAGTCTCCTAGTGATTGGCCCATACTCACCCAATTGGTTTTCAGGGCTATGTTAGGTCTAGAATTCACCATCTCCTGCTTTCCAGCCTGGTGCCTTAGCCACTATACCATCACAATAAATAATGTTTAAACAACTTTTCCTCACTAAAGAAATTTCTGCTCTGACTATCATTGAGAGTATGTGATTAAACAGAACTGGATTTGGGAAATCTGGAAGCACAACATTTTTCTTTTATTTTAAAAAAACAGGTGCATTTCTTCAGCCTCTGTTTTCCAAGTTTTACTATTGAGCCGAAATGTGCCAAATTTTGACTGAAAAGGGATAATAAAATGAAGGGCTGCTTCAATGGCTATCAAGCATAGCCGAGGAAAAGAAAACTGGGAGAAAAATAAGTAAGGAAAGGAAAGCTAGAAAGCGGGCAATGAAATATATATGTATTGAGTGAGATTTTTTGCCGGCTGCCACTGGAACTGTACATGAAAAGATGCGCACTAAGTTCAATGCTTAGATAACACATCAACAGGAAGTTCGGCAGATTGTGTAACTAAACAGATTGATAGCCCGGTATTACACAAGAAAGATTTAATCCGCCAGATGACCTATTTTTCAAAGGACACTCATTTATTTAAAGATTATATTGGGTTGGAATAACGTTTGGTTTCAGTTTTGGCTTCAGCTGAGTTTCCTTCAAATCATCATAATTATTTTATATGCGTATCTATACATTAAGAATAACATTCTTAGCAAGCTTTAGGTGGCCACTTTTGAGGAAATAGTCAGTTTAGCAGCAGAGATTCCTCCAAGATGGGGAAATTGATTTTTCAGGATTTCTTTCCTCCTTCCTTCCTTCTTTCCTCCTTCCTTGATCCTTTCCCTTTTTCCTCTTTCCCTCCTTTACTTTTTTCCTTCTCCTTCCTTCCTTCTTCCCTTTGTCTTTCCTATCTCTTCTTCTTTTCTCCTTCCCTTTCTCTTTCTTTCTTTCTCTTTTTCTTTCTCCATTCTTTCCTCTTCTTCTTTCCTTTCTTCCTTCCACCCTCCCTCCTTTTCTTCCCTCCTTCCTGCCTTCTTTTTTCACCCTTTCTTTCTTTCTTCCCTCCCTTTTTCTTTTCCTTTCTTTACATATCTTTTCCTTCCTTCATTCCTCCTTCCCTCTTTTTCTTTCTTCTTTCCTTTTTCCCTTTTTCCCTCCTACCACCCCTCTTTTCCTTCCTTCCTTCCTTCATTCTTTCTTTCTTCCTTCCTTTCTTTCTTTTGTTTCTTTCTTTTCATGTTTTCCTTCTTTCCTCCCCCCCTTCTTCCTTCCTTCCTTTCATCCTTCTTTTCTTTTTTCCTTCCTCCCTTCCACATTCTCTCCCTCCTTTCCTTTCCTCTCTTTTCTTCCTTCTTTTTTTCTTTTATTTTTATATCTTTTTCTTCCTTCCTTCTTTCCTTACTCCCTCCCTCCCTCCCTCTTTTCATATCCTTTCCTTTTTTTCTTTCTTTTTTCCTTTCTTCCCTGCTTCCCCCCCCCCCCTCTCTGGAACAAACCAAGAGATTTCAGGTGTCTGCATTTTCAAGGGATTTATTTTGGTTACGGGCTTCAGGTCAACTTAACAGGTATGTTTTAATGAAAACATTACCTTTTGGTGACCTTCGGGATTTGAAGGTGAAAACATAGTCAGCAGCAAAAGGAATTTGAAGTGTCATGGATAAAACTGTCAGTGCTCAAGACATTGTTTTTTTGCCTTAGAGCAAGTGTCTTTTTCAAGCAATTTTTATCACACACACACACACACACACACACACACTGAATAGCCTGAAACAAGGAGGATATATAAACTAAGGCTGAGGCAGAAAAACAGAGGTTAAGAAAAGGTTACAGTTCTAGCAGCCCTTTGCCACTTCATTTCAAAGACTATTTCAGCCATGCCTTTAAAAACTATGTACAGCTCAAAATCCAGCAATGACAGAAACTCAGGGGAGAAAAAAAAAAAAGCTTGTAAATCTATTGGGTCAGAACAGCTTTCTCTGCCTTCTGAGTGCTTTGCAGAAAATATTAATTTTCAAAAGCATTGGCCCTTTCAGATAACAGATAACCAGAGTTGGAAGGGACCTTGTAGGTCATCTAGTCCAACCCCCTGTCCAAGCAGGAGACCCTACACCAGAGGTGGTATCCAGCAGGTTCTGACCAGTTCTGGAGAACTGGTAGTGGAAATTTTGAGTAGTTCGGAGAACCGGCAACTACCACCTCTGACTGGAGATTTTACAATATCCTTCCCCTGCCATGCCCACCAAGCCATGCCCACAGAAGTGGTAGTTAAAAAAAAATTGCATCCCACCACTGCCCTATACCATTTCTGACAGATGGGAGTCCAATCTCTTCTTGTAGGTCTCAAGTGATGAAGCTCCCACAACTCCTGAAAGCAACTTCTGTTCCATGGGTTGATTGTTCTCACTGTCATAAAATTCCTCCTTATTCCCAGGTTGAATCTCTCCTTGGTCAGTTTCCATCCATTATTCCTTCTCTGGCCTTCAGGTGCCTTGGAAAATAGCTTGACCCCTTTCTCCTCTCTGTGGCAGCCCCTCAAATATTCGAGGACCGCTATTATGTCTCCCCTGGTCCTTCTCTTCCCTAGACTAGCCTTGCCCAGTTCCTGTAACCGTTCTTCACATGTTTTAGTCTCCAGTCCCCTCATCATCCTGGTTGCTCTTCTCTGCACTCTTTCCAGAGGCTCAGCTCCATTTTTATAGTATGGTGACCAAAACTGGATGCAGTGCTATAGGTGTGGTCTTACTAGGGCTTTATAGAGTGGTATTAGTACCTCATTTCACATCAGTTTGGCTAAAGAGAAGATTGTCTTTCTGAATTTTGCCGCAAGAAGATAAATGCTGGAGTGACATTTCCTTGGGCAGTGTGTTGCTTGTACAAGTTGGTGAGTTAAGAGCCCCAAAATAGGTACAGATGTGACATCTGGCATTTGTATAATCTCTCTCTCCAACATTCTGTACTGGTAGACCTTGATATGTGACCACAACGGAGCCCAACATTTCTGTTGTTAAGTGAGACATTTGTTAAGTGACTAACATGGTTGCTGAGTGAATCTGGCTTCCCTTTTGACTTTGCTTGTTGGAAGGTCGCAAAAGGAGATTATGTGACCCCGGGACCCTGGCAATGGTCATAAGTGTGAACCAGTTGTCAAGTGTCTGAATTTTGATCACTTGGGGATGCTACAAATGTTGTAACTGGGGAAAACGGTCATCGGTCCCTTTTTTCATTGCCGTTGTAACTCTGAATGGCCACTAAATGAACTGTTGTAAGTTGAGGACTACCTGTAGTTTTCCTTGTTTCCCATGCTTCCACTTTGACAGGACATTAAGAGGAAATTTCTCATGTGGAGCTTTTTCATTATTGGTGAAGCCTTACCCTTAGCAGAATAACCTAGGGGGAAGGGACCTTGGGGGGGATCATCTAGTCCAACCCCCTGCTTTAGAAGGAGACCCAATACCATTTCAGACAAATGGTTGTCCAGTCTCTTCTTAAAAACTTTCAGTTTTGGAGAATTCACAAGTTCTGGAGACAAGTAGTTCCACTGATTAATTGTTCTCACTGTCAAGAAATTTCTTCTTAGTTCCAGGTTGCTTCTCTCCTTGATTAGTTTCCATCCACTGCTTCTTCTCTTACCCTCAGGTGCCTTGGAGAATAGTTTGACCCTCTCATCTTTGTGGTGACCCCTCAAACATTAGAACACTGCTGTCATATTTCCCCTAATCCTTCTTTTCGCTATCCAATTCTTATAACCGTTTATTTTTTATTTTTTGGTCTCTAGTCCTCTAATCATCTTTGTTGCTCTTCTCTGCACTCTTTCCAGAGTTTCAACATTTTTTTTATATTGTAGTGACCAAAACTGGATGAAATATTCCAAGTGTGGTTTTATTAAGACTTTAATCATGCAGCCTGGAAACAGCACTTCTTTGACTGCACTGTTGGCTCATACTTAAGTGATTACAAAAAAAGAAGTTGAGACTTTGGAAAAAGTGCAAAGAATAGAATAGAACAGAATAGAATTCTTCACTGGCCAAGTGTGATTGGACACACAAGGAATTTGTCTTGGTGCAAATGCTTTCAGCGTACATTCATCAAGAGTCAAGAATCATCAGGTACAACATTTAACGATAGTCATGGGGTACAATAAGCAATCAAATCATACAAGGAAACAGTCAATATAAATCATTAGGATACAAGCGACAAAGTTACAGTCATACAGTCACTAGTGGGAGGGGATGGGTGATAAGGAGTGATGAGAAGATTAATAGTAATAGTAGTGCAGACTTTGTAAATAGTTGGACAGTGTTGAGGGAATTATTTGTTTAGCCAAGAAGAGCAACTAAGATGATTAAAGGCATGGAGACTAATGAAGAATGCAGGGTTAGGGTCCAATCTCTATACCATTTCAGACAAATGGCTGTCCACTCTCTTCCTAAAAAACCTCCAGTGATGAAGCACCCACAACTTCTGCAGACAAGCCATTCCACTGGTTAACTGTCTTCACTTAAAGCTGTCAAATTTGAAGACTCCTGGTCTTGGGATTTAAGAGCCAACCAGCAGAGAAGCTGACCAGATGTGGCTGATGCAATAAGAATGAATCAGCATAGCATGAGTATGCTTTAAGACTGGGGATGGGTCCCATCCCTTTAAGAGATGTTTATATAAGGCAGCCATTAGAGGGAGTGTTTCTCTCTCCTTGTGTCCAGTATTCATTGTAGAGTTCTCCATATAGAGAAGAGGAAAGATTGCTTGTAAGTTATTTTGCCTACCATGTACATGTCTGTATATAACAGTTGTATATAAACCATTGTTAAAAGTCTCTGTGTGCTGTGTTTTGCGCCTGGATTGTCTCATAATGATAGTCATGCTGCAAATACTCTGACAAAACACCTTTCTGTTGTTTGCTTCCACTTTTTATTCAAAACCTGAATTTTAATTAAGGATTGAAGGAAGCTCACCCACTGCTTAAAAACAAGAGCAATAACACTTAGACTAATAGATCATTTTATAATGCTTTACAGCACTCCCTGAGCCATTTACAAATGTCACGATATTTCTCCCAACAATCTGGGTCCTCATCTTACCGACCTCGGAAGGATGGAAGGGTGAGTCAACCTTGTTGTACCAAAGGTTTCTTATTGTTACAAAGCAGTTGTGAGTCCATTTCTGAAAGTGAATAAGAAATGAGGCTCTGAAAACCTTCTGTCCATGTGGAACACGCTGGCTCAAGCATGTTGTGAGGATGGCTGATGGGTGGATTTCAAAAGATCTCCTGTATGGAGAATTAGTGCAGGGAAAGAACCCTAGAGAGGGAGACCACAGCTGCAATATAAGGATACTGCAAGTGGGATCTAAAGGCCTTGGTAATGGACATCAACAGCTGGGAAACCTTGACCTCTTATCATTCAGCTTGGAGGCTAAAGACTCAGCATGGCCTTCTCCAATTCAAAGAAGAGACACTCATTCAACAGGCTGAGGCAAAGAGGCAGTCCCAGAACCAGTGAAATCCAGGGCCTGGATGGGGGACAGACTGTATCTGTCCTCAGTGTGAAAAAGATTGTCACTCTAAAATTGGCCTTTATAGCCACACCAGTGCTGTTTTAGGACCTCTTTTCAGAGCATAAAACCATATCTTTTGAGACTGAAGGATGCCAATATGTGGAACACTTAATGGTTATGAACTTGATTGAAATCTCTCAACTCCCAGCCACTCGGTTCACGAGTCAAACCACAGAAACCATGGTTCCTGCAGTCTATTCACAAGGAGAAACTGTCCGGAGTATGAGTGGGCAATCTCATAATCACTCCTTTTTCCAAAGGAACTTCTCCAGCCAGAATTCACTATGTCTCTGCCACAATGCCATGCCAGCTATTTGAGGGACATCTGTTTTGCCATGAATTGTCACTGTGGATCCAAGCCACAGAATTTCTCCAAAGCCACAAGATTTGACTTGGATTGTACTGTTCTTAAACTAGAGACATGAAATGATATTTCAGGAGCAAATTACCATATAGGCTCATAAATAATAGTGGAATTGCCAGCTCATACAAGCAAAATGTCCTTACCATAATATTGAATCTCTCTCTACAAAGTAAGACTCCTATTGTATTTATAGACAGAGACAGGCAGACTTACAGACTGACAGACAGACACTAGGACACTACAGACAGCTGGAAATGTGAATTATTGCATCCCAAAATGCAATCATGTGACCATAGGGAAGTGATAAGGACAGCTGAGAAGATTATAGGAAGCCCACTTCTTGTCATTCAGGATACTGCTTATAAGTGCTACATGCTTAGAGCTCAAAGCCTTGTTAGAGACCCCACACACCCATTTCATGGTCTGTTTCCATTGCTCCCCTCTGGGAGGAGGTTTTAAAGTATTTTTCATTTTCATTTTTCTCGCCATGTGCATATATATATCCAAACTAGACCGTGTGTTGCTTCTCTGTGTCATATAATATATGTGGGTACATGCATAATTTGGTATTTATTTATTTATTTAGTCATGTTTATGTAGTGTATATTGGAGATGGTGACCCTCTGAGAGCTGCATGCAACAAAATTTCATTTCAATGTATGCCGGTTAGGGTATATTGAAAGTGACAATAAAGTTATTCTAACGCAGTGATCAGAACTCAAAAAAATGGGTTGTAAGCAGCTTTGGAGAGCTCTGTGTAATTTCAAACTATGAAGTGATAAGTTAAGGAGTACCAGTACAATAGAATGTGAAACAAACATAACATTAAATTATAGAAAAGTTAATTTTGAAAACCAGGGAGTGAGAAGTAATTAGCAAATCAAAAGCCCTAACATAAAAGAAACAGCTAACATTGCCATCCCAAAATTAAAGCAAAATTGTAGTTCTAACTACCTAATAAATCATGTGTTCTTATCAGGCAAGAATGGTACGCATCTCAGCACCAGGAGACAAATATTTAAAAGTTGCTGTCTCTATTTAGCATTGCTTCAGAGCTTACTGGGCTTTGGGGGAAGTGTTAGAACATTATAACATCAAAATATATTATTCAAACACAGAATATACAACTGACCTTGGAAAAGATATATGTGAGAGCTGTTGAAGAGGGAAGGAAGGAGTGAGATGTTAAGACAGACTGGAGGAAGTGTGAAAAAATTGAAAATCATCTCACCATGATTTTGTTTGGTGCAGTTAGAACGATTAACCAGTGGAATGATTCGCTTCCAGAAGTTGTGGGTGCTTCAACACTGGAGGTTTTTAAGAAGAGATTGGACAACCATTTGTCTAAAATGGTATAAGGTTTCCTGCTTGAGCAGGGGGGTTGGACTGGAAGACCTCTAAGGACCCTTCCAACTCTGTTATTCTGTAAAGAAGGGAAGAAACTTTCAAGATTGTCTTCTTCTTCTACTACTTTATTACAATAAAGCATTTTGTGCCTTTTTTCTTGATGTGATCTACTTTGTGAACTTGATTTGTATGTCTTTACAGCATATTGGAGAACAATGGTCATTCTAATGTTACTGAACTTTAGTTTTCAGCATCTGTTATCAATGGCCATTCTTAGTTGTTTCCTAGGTCCCCCTCACAGGTCCTCATTATCAGAATGCTCAGGAATGATAATTATAGAATAACAGGTCAGGAGGAGGAGGAGGAGGAAGAGGAGGAGGAGGAGGAGGCCTCAGTGACTCTCTAAAAGAACATAAATGGCCAGCTGTCTGCAAAGAGTATAAATCCTTCCATTCCCCATCATCCAGTCAGAGCTGAAGAAGCTTCTTGGATGAGAAGTGAAACGTCTTCCAAGAAAAACCAGAAAGTCCAGTTGCTTCCTGAAAAAAAGCACTTTTGGGACAACCAAGACCTGGATGACTGAGAACCTCCATAGACAAGGAGGAGGAGGGGGGAGGGGGAGGAGGAGGGGAAGAAGAAGACACCTTTAAAGTCCTAAAGGTGTATAGTTTTGTTTAATAAATAAATACAATTGAAGAAATATTCCTGAGGACAATTTAGTTTGACCTGATGGGCTTCACCTCAACTGGAATTGGCAACATATTAAAATACTTTACACCTTCTCATTCTACAGCTATATTATGATTGCCACTGGTATTGTATTACTGAGGTTAATGTCAGGCATGAAAAGTCAGGATCACATATTAAGTTCTAGTTCACCAGATTCATTGCTCATACCTATATACCAGAATCTAAACAATTGAGAGTTTGCACTAACTTGGCACTAGATAAGAATCAATCAAATTCAAGAAGGGTTGGACTCAGAACTTTTGTGGGAAGATAATGAATCTAGGCTTATTACCTGCTTGACTCCACCTTCAGGATCTTCCTGCTCTTATCCTATATCTTACATCTGCACCATTTAGGCTCTTTTTCTGTTGGATTGGTCTACTAGCAGAGACCAAATGGGACACTGTGGCTCAGTGGCTAAGATGCTGAGCTTGTCAATCAGAAAGGTCAGCTGTTCGGTGGTTCAAATCCCTAGCATTGTGTAACGGAGTGAGCTCCAGTTACTTGTCTCAGCTTCTGCCAACCTAGCAGTTTGAAAGCATGTAAAAAAAAAAAAATCCAAGTAGAAAAATAAGGACCCCTTTGGTGGGAAGGGGTTTTGGTTCCGTGCGCCTTTGGCATTTAGTCATGCCAGCCACATTACCATGGAGACATCTTTGGACAGCGCTCACTCTTTGGCTTTGTGACGAAGATGAGCATCGCTCCCTACAGCTGGAAACAACTAGCATGTATGTGCAAGGAGAACCTTTATCTTTACCTTACTAGCAGAGATGGCCAAATTAACTGTTTTAGTCAAAGAAAACAGTTTTCTTTCTAGTTGGAAACTGCTTCTAGACTTTGTGCTCAAGACAGAAAAACAATGAAATTCTGACTTTGGCTTTCGCTGATAAGTTTGTTGTTATACAAAGTACTATTATATGGAAAGTATGCAAAAGTAAAATAGTTGAGGCTCTATTTATTTTTATTCTACTGCACTGAAAAAAGTTGGAAGTTAATGCTTTTTTCCTACTTTTTTTCCCTATTCACATTTCTTCTTTCCTTTCTTCCCCTTCTCCTTTTTCCTATTATCTTTACTTCATGAGGTCCCTGGAGTTCTCTGAGCTTGGTGGTTTTCTTGCAGACGTTTCGTTCCCAAATTAAGTAACACCTTCAAGTGTTAGAAGGAAGCAGGATTGGCTTTCTGTTTATATAACCCCACTCCCTTCTGGCATTGATCACATTACCTAGTTGGGTAATGAAACGCCTGCAAGAAAACATATAAGCTCCAAGAATACCTGACACACACACACACACCAGTTGACACACACGACGAAGACAAACCCAATACACGAGCCTGATGATGGCAGATGAAATTCTGCTGAAACATTACTACAACTTTAAAAGCACAACTATAAAGACGTGGAAAAATATCCGAAGAAAGCAGAATACCATACACACACATTTTTATACACACACACACACACACACACACACACACACACACACACACACACATATTCTTTAAAGAGATAGATCTCTGCATGCCACAAATCAGGGGTGTCAAACTCAATTTCATTGAGGGCTGCATCAGGGTTGTGTTTAACCTTGGGGGGGGGCAGGGGGACGTGGCCAGCATGGCCAGCATGGGCGTGGCCAATACAACATCACTCATGTTGTGGGAGCCTGTGGTGAGCCAAGGGCTCTGCCAGTGAAAACCAGCTCTGTTTTTGGCTGCCAAGGCCTTCTGCAACCCTCTGCCAGCGAAAATGGAGCTCGAGGTGTTGCAGGAGGCCATGGCAGCTGAAAATGGAGCTTGGGAGTCCGTTTTCACTATCAGAGGCACCGTGGGCCAGTCCTTCACTATTTTCAGGGTGGGCGCTAGCCAGATCTTAGCATCCCATGGGCCGGATCCAGGCCCTGAGCCTTCATTTTGACACCCCTGCCATAAATATAAAAATTTTCCAAACATTTCTGTAGCTTTATTCAGTCTTTCAACCTTCCCTTTCTCTGGTCAAGATGTCTTTCCTTGTGTTCTAAGACAATGTCTCTCTTTTTTTTCATAGAAAATCTAACATACACACATATATATGTTTGTTTGCAAGAGATACTTTGGGAAATTAATATATATATGTTTCTAAAAGTGGCTTACTGAAACGGGTAAAGTAACCGCCACAAGTAACTGAAATATGACATCTGTCTTTTTTAAACAAAGGGAAAGAAAGGAAAGAAAGAAAGAAATCACTTCACACACCATTTAAATCTGACAAGTTGGACTTTGTTAACTTGGCAAAAAAGAGGTTTTCATGAAACAAAAATTAAAAAGACTCCAGCGCGCACATATACTACGTTACTCAGGTTTTGTAAAATTGGATTGCTCTGGAAAGTGAATTAATCAACATGATTCATCTTGTCTTTCAAAAAAAAACCACGTTTGTTTAAAAATAGAGAATTTGCTGGCACCTTTTGTTGCCTTGATTTTAGGAGAGGATTAAGTTAAATCTGTCTGAATCATTTTAACACTTTGCTAGAGCCACACGTAACGGTAGTAATCCCTTCCTTTATACAAAGGCAGATGCAGTAACACAAATCTGACTTATTAAGAATGGAGTAGACTTTTGTGATAGCCAAGTGGGACAGCCCAACTTCTGAAGAAAGCAACACGGGGAGTTTTGCTTTTATAGATCTAAATGTAATTTTAATTGGGAAACTGTGACCATCCTAGGCCAAGCCAAATCTAAAAACACCAGGGAATGCCTGGAAGCCTGGCACTCAGATGACTCAGCCATCAACACGCATATAGAGATAAACAACAACTACCTACCATTCAAAGGAGATTGTCATGCCCCTGTCAGAGACTGAATCCAAGGAGGAAGCCAAACAGCTGACAGGGAGTGGGAGTGTGGCTCTGTTGGCTGTGGAGGAAACTGGGAAAGGGCAAAGTTCAGCTGGGCAGAGCAGGGAAGAGGTAGAACAAGGGAGAGGGAGTTCAGAGGAAGAACCAGGCCTACCCCCTCTTTATCCTAGGGAATGCAGGGAGGAATGGAGAAGAGAGCAATGTGGGTTGTATGGCTTACGGGGGAGGAAAGGGCCCTGATTCCCTTCATTAGCCACACCTGGGAATGAAAGTTTATAAGAACTGAATGCTGACTGCAGTAGCTGCTGGGAGAAAACATGATTATATCCTATGTTATCTTTGCTTATCTGTGTTCCTGGCATCCTCCCAACTATGTTGAGTTATTGCCATGCCTTCACATCTGGAATTCTTGCTCCTGCCCTGCTGGACTAATTATCTCATTTTGGCTTGTGTGAACTTATATTTATAGTTTGTATTGGCCATGTTTTGGTCTTGATTCGTTATAGTCAAAGGCTGTTCCTGGAAGAGTTTTTCTTCAGCCAGAAGGTAACCTGGACATTGGGGGCAAAGTTGGAGCTAATAAAGGGACTCTTATTGATTATCTGATTGTGTTGCCTTTGTGCCACACCCTGGGTCATCACAAAGATAATCAAAAAAGCCAAAAAGGAAACAGAAAGACCAAAACACCTCCTCACCAGCAATCAACACCCAGATGAGCAAAGATTAACACCAAGGTTAACACTAGACTAATAATCAAGAAGCAAATAAAACCCCAATCAAGAAACTGTCAAACAAGCTAACAGTAAACAATAGTCCAACCAAGAAACCATGTAGACCACCCCTACCAACACTGACAGGACAAGGCATTTGAATGTAAACTGAGAGCAAACTCCACTTCTTTCAAGCACTGATGATGTTTCCTAGTTTGTTTATTTATTTATTTTGTTTGTCAAGCATGTATGAGAAAACAAGATGTATGAACATAACATATAAACATATAAGTATAAATGGGTATAAGTATATACATAATAAATGAGTATGAATGAATGGGAACAGTAGGACAGGGAGAGTAGACACGCAGATGCACTTATTCACGCCCCCTTACAGGCCTCTTAGGAATGGAGTGAGGTCCATGGTAGACAGTTTAAGGTTAAAGTTTTGGGGGTTTTGAGGATGTAGCAACAGAGTCAGGTAGTAAGTTCCAGGCATTGGCCACTCTGCTGCTGAAGTCGTATTTTCTGCAATCGAGTTTGGAGAGGTTTACTTTGAGTTTGTATCTATTGTTTGCCGGTGTGTTACTGTGGTTGAAGCTGAAGTAGTTGTTGACAGGTAGGCCATTGTAACATACAATTTTGTGTACTAAGCTTAGATCAGACAGTAGGTGGTGTAGTTCTAAGTTGTCCAGGTCCAAAATTTCAAGCCAGGCAGCAGAAGGTAATCTCTTGTAAACTGAGGAGTGGAGTACTCATTCTTCTGAAATACCTCTGGACTCATTCAACTGTATTAATGTCCATTATACAATGTGATTGAACATTTGGCTTTACTTCAATCAAAGAAAGCTGTGATTGTTTTGTCGGACGGCAAGAAAAGTTGTCAAGAAGAAGGAAGGGGACAGGCACAAGGGGGAAGGTGGGGCTTACTCCTGAAGCCCCACCCCTTGATCTTCTCTGAACTGCATCAAAGGAGGACAGTAACAAATTCAACTCTTGAATTAGATTTGGTTCCCTGCTGCAGTTTTTCTCTCTGAAACACACACAGCTGAAAAATCCACCTATATTCCTCATTGGAGGGAACCCAAATCCACTTGTAAATTAATTACAAGGTTTGAACCATTTGTTTTGACAATTTGGGGAGTGTGTGCACTCTTCAAGGGTTGGGCCCAGCCCTGCCTCTCTTCTTTACTTGCCTTCCAAAGTTTCCTCACTTGATTAATCTCCCACAGACAGAGCTGATTTGTAAATCAGGCCATTAATTACAACATAATTCATCATTATTCTGAATCCGGGTACAAAAAGGAAGACATTTTGCATTTGCGGGCAGATCCAGCAAACTTGCCTTCTCTTAACTGAACACCTGCCAACGAGATGGGTTATTTTTTTTTCCCATGCTGAGTTGATTTTAGGCATAGAAACAATACAGGGGAAAAAATTAATTTTGAAAAGGTTTGTTTCTTTTTCTTTCCTCCTGTCTTTTGATTATTGCCATTATTTCTATTATTATCATTTTCCTTGCAGGCACTTCATGATGAAACAAGGTCATTTCAACCTGATGAAATGAGAAGACAATTATTACCTGAAGTCAAACATAACTTTACCATGCATAAAAGGTGAAGAAATTCCAGTTGGCTCACCTCTCCAATTATAATCAAGCTGTGTAACCAGCTCCAGTTGAGTTTTTGGCTGGAGATCTTCAGGAATTATTCTGGGAATTGGATGAGACATGTTCCATCTTATGCTATTGCTATGTTCTGCAGGCTTTATGTTGAAGCTCAAAAAGTGGGGAAGATCTTCAGCTTAAATCAGACATGTCTAATTAGGGCCATTTCAAGACTTGGGGACTTCAACTCCCAGAATTCCCTAGCCAGCATGGCTACCTGAAGAATTCTGGAACTTGAAGTCCACATGTCTAAAAGTAGCCATGATTGGATACCCCTGGTTTAAACCATATGTCAGCGTTCAACTAACCAACTCCAAACCAATAAACTCTGAGACAAACATTTCCTCAAAGTTCCATTTTATTAGAGTTGTGATATTGGCACATCTGTGAAAACCCAAATCTGAGAGTTCTGGGTTTTCCCTTTCGAAAAGAAAATCAAAGATCCATTTCCCTGCACCAGAAGTGGGATTCAGCCAGTTCTGACCAGTTCTGGAGAACCGATAGTGGAAATTTTGAGCAGTTCCGAGAACCAGCAAATACCACCTCTGACTGGTCTCACCTCCATCTATTCTCTGCCTCCCAAGTCCCAGCTGATCGGCTGGGTCTTCTTTTGTTGCCTTGCACAGGAGGAGAATGGAGCTGGAAAGCAGGTTAGTGGGGAGGGGAGGGAATGGGGATTTTTCAGTATCCTTTCCCTGCCACGCCCACCAAGCCACACAATGCTTGCTACAGTGAGTTCCAATCTATAGCAATGAATTAAAACACTTTACAACAAACATTAACTATTTAATCTAGTTGCAAGTAACTCTCTGGGAGGACCTGGAACCCTTTGATGGTGGGAACTTCTGCTATACGGGTAATCCAGAGACGGTCTTCAGCAGGTTCTTACCAGTTCTGGAGAACCAGTAGCGGAAATTTGGAGTAGTTCGGAATTTGTTTTATTCGGAAAACACACGAGGTAGACCGGGTTCCAACAACAAAAGGCTTTATTCAAACAACAGTC